>JAQFZP010001933.1:0-16135 GCA_034695745.1 Geophilus truncorum
TGGCACAAATTATTGCATCATGCACTTGTCAGCCAGACTGATTGATATGAACCACAAAATTAGCATAAGTTAAGCAACACAAAATCATAATACTTTTGTGAACTCCTAAAACCACGTTAATATATATACTGTATGGTAAGGTAAATTACTTACCATACTTCTAAAACCACACAATAAAAATTTATATTCAAATTTTAAGAAAAATTGAATATTATATTTTAATATTAGAATCACAAAATCACATGTCTTCTACCAACCTTATACATTTCCGGTTAGAAAACTGTATATACACATGTAGATCTCAGCGGAATCATACAATGTGAATTGATGAAGCCAAACAAGTGGAGATTGATTGAAGCATCCCGTAATTGGTACTTGGAACGCTCTGCAGAAGAAAAAATAAAAAAAAATAAAAGTTTTTTTTTTTTTACTATTATGTTGGGGTCTTGTGGAAAATGAGGGGTTCTGCCGCCATCGAGTCGCCGTGTTCAATAATAAATGGCTCGACACCAATCTCAGGTGGAGGAGTTAATTCCCTCACTTGTCACAACGTTTGCCACTGAATTTGCGCGGAAGAGAACATGGAAGCGTCATTCAATATTGAAAAGTGCCCTGGCGGCCTCTTCATATTGTATGAGCTCGAAATGAGCAATTCTTGTGGTGAGATAGAATGACACTTTTTCTCTCTCTTTTTCTTCACCAGAAGAAAAGAAAGGTAAGTGGGATGAATTTTTTATTTTGTTGGAATTGGGAAGTTGGAGTTGTTTTGTTGAGTTTTAGTTTTGGTTTTGACGTCGTTTTGTGAGTATCTCATTTTGACGTTTTATTCACATCTTTCCCAAACAAACAAAAATAACAGCAGTTCAAATTAAAACTAAAATCCATCTATTTACCACCAAGTCACACCACAAAACACCAAAACCCTCAACACGTCATCATGACGTGTAACCTCTAACACCCATTTCACTACACCCCTCAGTCCATCTCACAAACATTTTCGCAAAATCTCATCTCATAACCAACCCAGCAATAACCCGAGACAGCAAAACTTTCATTCTAGGAAAAGCCCCAATCTTCTATTACCCCACACCAGAGGGAGACAACAACATCGGAGCGGTCTGCGATTAAATAATGGAGACCCCCTACTCTCCACTTTGACGGAGTGTATGTAGCCGGGGACGATACCCTTAACGTCGTCATGACAACCACGATTGACATGATCCAGAGCCAGTAATTGATCGTTTTGTCTCCTCCCTCATCAAGTCCATCAAAGAGTTGCATCGGAGGATCAAATTCAAAATGGTTTTGATGTTTTCTTTTCTGCTGGCCCCTCGGATGCACGCTTCCCTGCATCTTAATTGATTTCTAATGATGTAATGCTGTATGCTGCTCTCCCGCCATGTCGTCATGACAACCGAGTTTTTGAAACGAAAAGTTTAATTTTTGATTTTTTTTGATGTTTTGTGAAACTAGAATTGATATTTGTATTGTTTTAGCACTAGAGGGTGTTTACTGTGTTTGTGATGGCATGTGTTTTTAGTTTTATTTAGTTTAGACGTTTAGTAGAGTAGAAATGATTTTTTTTTTTTGTTTTACCACTAGATGCGCTTATTGTGTGATATGGAAGTTTGTGATGTAATCACAAATGATCTCTAAAAATCTTTGCAAATCTCAAATCATTAGTCAAAAATCTTCAAAAAATCACTAAAAAATCTCAAAAAATCTTTAAAAATTTTTTTTATAAATCCCATATATCTAGTCAACGGCATTTGAGTTTGTTCGACCCCCTCCCCCCCGAGTTTTTGAGAGTTTTGTGAAACCGGAAATGACTTCTTTTTTTTTTCTTTTTTCTTTGCTGTTTTGGCACTAGAGGGCCGATTTTGTGATGAATGTGATGCTTTATTTTGATTTTGTGACGTCATTTTTAACTTTATTATTCTTGTGACTAACTGGGAATTCAAGTATAGTTTTTTAGTTGATTAAAGACAGATGTTTGAAATTCAATTTAGTTTTATTTATTTATTTATTTATTTATTGTTTTTGTGAAAAAATTGTAATTCTGTTAAGAGGTTTTGTGTGTAAATGTTATCTTTGTTTGTATTTATTTTCAAGTTAAGTGGTTGATTAATTGGGTAATTAATATTTAGCACTGTATAAAATTGAAGATTTACTGGTCTGCCAATGCAGAAGTAAAAAGAAATAATATTGTATGAATCACACTAAGGTTAAAACCTAAAAGTTTAAATATTGTATTTTAAAAGTTGAAAAATGAAGTTAAATAAATCACCATTAACAAAAAGATTAATGAAATTGTTAGAAGTTTATTTAAAAATAAAAAATCCTAAATTGAATAAAAATTAGACAATACGTCAATAAAATTAATAAAATCATATTTTTAAAAAATCACAAATTAATAAAAAAATATCCTGTAAATCATTGTAAATCACTGTAATTCATTGCAACCTATTATAAATTATTGTAACTCATTTCTTAATTATTTTAAATTACTATAAATCACTGTAAAAATATATAAATCACTAAAAATCAGTACAAACGACTGTAAATCAACACTAAAATCATATTTAAAAAATCACAAATTAATAAAATAGATCACTGTAAATTATTGTAAAGCATTGTAAATCACTATAAATCACAGTATACAAGTATTACTGTAAAATCACTGTAAATAAATACTGTATAAATCACTAAAAATCAATTCAAATCAGTATAAATCTTTTAAATCCACATACAGTATAAAATTATCCAACCCCTTCAGCAATTCTCAAAACATAATTTTCCCAACTTTCCTCAAATTACCCACAACACCTCAAACACCCAACCCCATAACCTTTAACAACATTTATTCATCCACTCCACAACTTTAAACTTCAAACCTTATCACAACCCCAAAAAAATTAACAAAAATCAACAAAAACCCTTTAACCCTCCCCCCCACCCGACACACACACACACACCCACACATACACCACATTCCCCACCCAAAAAAAACCCCAAAACCCAAAACCTCTGCATTGAAAATGACAAAAGACTTATGAGCATGTAATCAAGCGAGCAAAGCAATATTTCCAACATTAATGGGTAAAATAAATTTCAAAACCAACCCCTTCACCCCCAACTTTAAAAAAAATCTTCATGGAGTTGTTGTTGGCAACATTATAAATACTGTGTTGCAGGGAAGCTAGCCCTGGATGACGATTCTGCAGTGAAGCCGATAAACAAGCAGAAGAAGGGAGAAAAGGGGATGATGGATCACCGTCGTATCAACATCCCTCGTCCCTCTTCGTTCGTTCGTTCGTACATCCGACGCTGTTGGGAAACTAGGTCACATCGCGTCGCAGACAACACACATCCCTACTGTCGTTTGAATCATGCCAGCAAAATAATCAGAAAACTTGCAGTTTTGTGTTTGGATGAGTGTTGGGTGGTAAAAATATATGGTTTTATTTGTTTTAAGTGGGTGATGGGTGGGTGAGGGGTTGGTTGTTTTTGATGTTTGGATGGGATGAGGTTTTTCCAAATTGTCATATCAATGAGTTTGTTTTCTGATGTGATTTTAGTTTGAAGAAACTTTAACTGACATGAAAATGCAATATATGATATCTATTTTCAATATATTTTTTTATATTTTGTAAAATATGTCATTTTAAATATACTTGCAATATCTAAAATATGAAACTTTTCAAGTATTTTTAAAATATGTCAAATATAATTTACCAACAGTATAGAAAGCACTCGAAAAAAATAATGCACTATCGCTATCACTAAAATCTGTTGAAAAAGTAGCAAATGACTTTCGCTTAAGCTATTTTAAATGTTTGTCAAAATTTTTCACTGTCACTGTCACTACTGTTCACTGTTTTATTTTTGTAATGGAAAATGTTCAACTTACAAAATTCACATTTATAAGAAATGTAATTTTTTAATATTAAAAGATACAAGCATTGTTACATTCTGCAAAAATACAGAGTAGCAAAAAATCAGTGCCACAAATACACTTAAAAAAATATTATTTATTTGTTTTACTTTTTTGTTTGCTTATTTATGAGCGTTCTTTAGTCTTTACAGCTGCATTATTTAACCTAGTAATACAGATAGCGATTTAACAGCGATTTAGAAAATAGCTACCGTATTTTAAAAGAGAATTGCTACGGTACTTTGCAATACTTTCTGGAAAAAGTGGTGACGCTAATACATGTACCCGATATTAGCAATAGGAATCTTTATCAATAACGTTATGCAAATAGTACACTATAATATAATGCCACATACACTCATACCTCGCTATATGGCCGCTCGATATACCGTACGACTTTTCGCTCTAACGGCCTTTTAAAATTATGGTTTAGTTTCGATTTACAGACTAAATTTTTCTATATACAGGCAAAAAAAGTCTGGAAATCTTCTACGAAAATATATACAGTAATTCGTTATGCAGCATTTCGCTGTATGGTCTAGGAACGTTCCAGGAACGTATCGCTGTCATACATAGCGAGGTACGGTATGAGTGTATTTTCAATATACAGTGGAACCTGCGAGTAACGCTTATAATGTAAACCCCGTTGAAACGTCAAAAAAGTTTGGTTCCCAGACATACAAATTGTTTATTAATTTACTCGGTTATAACGTAAACTCGTTGTAACGTAACAAATTGTTGGATTCCTTTAGAAGGATTTGAAATTTTGAGGTACAGTAGTGTATTTACAATACTAAAAACAACAATCCAAGATTTGACTGATCGTGCATTTTGGTTCATTCACCTGTAGAGGACGCCACCAGAGATGTGGGTGGGAATCAGAGAGGAATTTCTCCCTTTTTCAATAAACTGTGCGCATTGTGAGGAATTTTCTCTTGCTTTGTTCGGCTTTGCTGCATGGGAATCTGCAGAGAAGCATCCCCGGGTGGCGTTTGAATGTCAGTTGCATTGGACACGGTCCATTAAACTCCCCCGCTGACATTTCAACGGGACATTCCCCAACATCAGTCAAGGGGGTGATGGTGCATCGGCATTTAGCTCTTCTGGCCATCAAACTCACCCCCTCTATTAATGACACATGACTCATGTCTCTCTCTTTTTGGTATTCAAAGGGCTGATGACTCATGTCTCACTGCAAATGACCAAAACACTTGAAAAACATCAAGTTGTTGCATGGTACTTATGATTAATATTTGATATAATCATTTTTTCATCTTTTTTTTTTTTTTACTGATTTGTAATTTAAATGATGTGTGAGTCAAGTTTGTGAAGTTGTTTTAAGGGGGATGGTTAAAAGTGACCTCATATTTTGATTCCTGGGTTGGGTTTGAGGGGAATTTAAATAGGGTTTGGGGGTTTCTATGTGTGGGTTGTGAGATATTTGATATTGTAGTGATGTGATGAAATGGCAGTGCTGTTTTGGTTAGATGAGTGGGAGAGTCTAATCAGTAGAAATGCTCTTAAGAGTACTGAAGATGTTTTCCGTGACTGTGATAAACAAATGAATCTTTGCACAAATGTAATGAAATTATAGTAAGTGTTACATGTTTTGCTTGGTTTTAGTTCAAACTTATCACATTAAATTTAATTTTTAAATTTTTTTAACCCTAGAAATTTATTTTTAAAGATAAAATTTTTAATTTTTGAAGATTAAAAAAATGACTTTTTAAAGTTTTCACAGTAAAATTTCAAATTTCTCACATTCAATTTTCACAAGAAAAATGAAATTTTCCAGAAATAAAATCCAAATCAAAACTTAAAAAAACCTTGAAACATTCTAAAATTATAAACTAATACATACCACAACATTCCATCTGATATTTAAAACATGAAAAAAATCTAAATTTTCTCATTTCTAACCAAACAAAAAACTCACCCTACAACATCTCAAAACCTTATGAATTACAGATGACCCTCTATACACACACAACATCAACACAAACCACTAAATCAATCCTTATCACCACATACCCATTGTCAAAAAAGATATATTTTTTTAAATAAAATAAAAAAAAATTCTTATAATCCCTCACCCCAACCTCTACCCCTAATACCAATTTAATTCAGTCCTCCCTGCAACTCATTCAACCAAACAAATATCTTCATTATCCAATCAACCAAAACTTCGTCTACTCACACCCACAATTCCATGCACCAAATAGAAGAATGGAGTGACTTTGTTCATACGGTACGTATTATATGTATCGTCTTCAACAATATAAAAAAAAAATCTGCCATTTTCTCAATGAAGTATTATTCTAATAGATTTTATAATAGCAATAAAAATAGCTAATCAAAAATGTTTTAATTTATTTTTATTTGTATATGATTCATTAAAGAATGCCTTGAATCGCTCCAAGACCAACCAGAAAAAAAAAAAAAATGGAAGATCTGAGGAGACTTCTGGAACAACACAATACAAAATTAATGTACCGGTATATAATTTTAAAATTTCTATACGTAAAGTAAACATTTGGTAATTCTTTAAAATTAATTTGGTTATGGAGTTTTGTTATAGTGTTCTTCAAAAAAAAAAATTCAAGAAGAACCCAATAAAAAATCATGTTAAGCAAGACATTAATTTAAAACTGCTTTCTAACTACTTTAAAGTTAAAACATATTATTACGGTACAGACTTATGTATGTGATTGTTAATTGGCAAACGCAGGTTTCATGGATTTTAAGGGCAATTAGGGTTGATTTTGAATAGTGCAAGTAAATATGGTACTATAGTGTTCATGTAATCATTAAAAAAATTTTGCAGTAATTTAGTGCAAAATGTGAAAATATAATTAAATCTAACTTTTATTTGTTGATATCTAATTTTCATGTTTAATCTAAATAAGACAAAAAAAAAATGAATACTAAAATTGTAATTTTGTGTAAAAAATCAGAAGAATTTCTGAGTTCAAAAAAAAAAAAAGTTTAAAAGTCTTTCTGTTTAACAATAAATCACCCACCATGTGACAACACTTCAATTACACACACATTACCACACAAAACCCTTCCCCTGGTGCCAGAAAATGCAACTCTTCTTGAGTCTCTTCATTTCCCAACAAACACACATTCAGCACCTGTCACAGGTGTTGTCCACTTCAACTTCTACCAACTCCAGTTACACGCGACCCCTACCCCAATTTGGCGACCCCTATGGCAGGAAAAGGGAACTAGAGGGTACTGGAACTGGTTCTCTCCCCCTGCAGGCAAACCCATTCAAGTTCTGCTGTTTTGAGGGTCATGGAGGGTGATGGGGGTGATGATAAATTTAGCCTGAGGAAGAAGAGGTTTCAGATGACGTCTGAGTTTTCATCTTCAGGTATTTATGCTACCTGATGCGGGTGTTAAGGGGATCAAAAGATGTCTTTTGTGGGTTTTGGTCTTTTGAGGAGTTTGGGTGTTGTGTTACATGAAGTGAGCGTGTTTTTCGTGTTGTGGAATAAAGGATGGCAATGTGGTGATGGTGGAGTGGGATTTGGGGTTTTAAAGGTAGAGGGTGGTGTGGGTGTTGGGTGTTGGGTGTTGGAAGTTGGAGGTTGTTGAAGTTGTGGTTTGTGAGTGGGTTAAAACTTTTTTTTTTTTTTGTTTTTTTAAGAGATTTTGAAGTTTTGGGTTTGGAAAATTAAAAGGGTGGAAATTTGAATAATTTGGGTTTTATAAAATGGATTTTGTAAAATATCAATAATTCGATGAAAATTCTATAAAAATTCTGCGAAAAATCTATGAATTGCGTGAGAATTCTATGAAATTCTACCGTATGAATTCTATAAAATTCTATGAAAATTCTATAAATTTTATAAATTCTGTAAAAGTTCTGTGAAAATTCTACATAAATTCTATGAATTCAAAGAATGTATGTATTGTGTGAAAATTATTTTTTCACACAATTCATGAATTCCATGACAATTATACGAATTACTGTATACAAAACTTCTATTAAATTTATAAATTTTGATTTACTTCTATGAATTCTATACATTTTCAAACATTTCTTTTCCACCTACAAAACTGCAGTTATCTCAACAAACTCAACACAAGCACTAAAAAATTAGTCCTAAACACAACTTAAACCTCGTCCCACATTTTACCACTCAACATCAAGAACTTCCGACATTTTTTGCTTGTCACCCAACACTTAATGGAGCTTAATGGAACCCAAACTCCAATTTTCAATGACCCATCAAACAAAAAATAAATAAATAAAATGGTTGAAAAAAACCTCATCTTTACTTGAATAAATAAAGAATTAAAACTTTATAGATTTGTTCTACTTTAATTTACATATGAATTAAACTATAAAACCAATCTCCAAAGTACGGTAATTCATTCATTTTCAAATAATTTTTGAATCATTTTAAAGTCATTTTAATGGACATTTGATCATAACTTTGATTATAACTTTGATCATAAAAGTCCATTTTATGATCAACTTTTCAAATGATGAAATAATCATAAATTATGAACAAATACTTATACCAAATATTGAAAAGTTGCATTTATTTCAATTTCACAAATTTAAAATTAGTTGTATAATTATCAAATTAATTGATACGTATTGTGGTTAATTGACAAAAGAATCATTTTGGATATTATTTTGTCGTTCACAACTTTTAAAAAGTTGGTCTTAAGTTTATCACAAAATGGACTTTAATAATCAAAATTATGATCAAACTTTAATCAAATATTCATCAAAAGTGACTTCAAAATAATAAAGAATATTGAATTCCAATTACTCGACTACCGGTACTGAATATTTAACCAAATATTAGCTCAAAATATTAAATATTAAATTTATAAACCAGAATGTTTTGTATAGTCGAGGAAACAAAAAACGTTACGTTATAACGGGGTTTAAGTTTAACAAAAGATCTCGCTATAACCGAGTACGTTATAAACGGGTCCCACTGTACTTCTTTTGTGTTGTCAATATATGAAAAATCCCAATTTCAGTATACCGGCACCCTAAATCTAATATAAGTATATGACATTTTCAAGTACGGTAACAAGTATTTCCAATTCCACATTTTGTGTCTGGTATTCGACAAATTTATTATTCGATGAAAGATGAATATTCTATAAAAATACTAATCTTACATCACCATTTAACACCTAATATTCCAACTGTGTCCCACCGGGTTTTAATTCCGACCGTAAAAAATATGTTTTGTTGCTGGTTATGGGTGTTCCTTTCAAGTGTTTCAAACTAAGTTAAGTGCATCGGAGAAAGAGTAACACATGTGAGTCATGATTTATGACCACCAGAAATAACGCCCCCACCTTGGTCCCCGCGTCCCCCTACCGGTCTGTGATTGAAACCAGCTCCAAACATGGCGCCGCTGACATTTTCCAGCTTCGCGACACCCCCCAAAAGAATTTCTCTCCCTTAGAGGAACCTAAACTATGTCCCCCTACGGCAGAAAAAAATACTAGGGCCTAATTACCTAAAATAACAGGCCATGTTCGACTCTAGAAGGCAGTGGGGGAATTTGGGTTTGGGTTTGGGGGGTTTTAAGTGGAGGGTGAAGGAATACCACCCTTACTCTAACCTAGCCCTCTTTTCTTGCCCCTTAAAGTGCACTTGAGATTAATTTTGAAGAGTTTTTTTTCGAGTTTTTTGGGCTTTGTTGACAGTTTCTCAGTGTAAATGGGAAAGTAGGGAAAGTGTTGAAATTTTTTTGTTTGAGGTTTTTTTTTTTTGGTGGGTGGTTGGGTGGTGGTCGGACCTGTTGGATGAGCTGTTTTGAATTTTTAGGATAATTTGTTCTATTTTTTTATGGACATTTAAGGATGGATGTTTCTAGTGAAAATTTTTAAAAAATATATTTTTTTAAATATTTTTAATTATAATTTTAGCACAATTTGTAATGAAAAGTGCAATTTCTGTGTACAAAAATGGAATTTTCATTATAAGAAATTAAGTTTGTATATGCAAACTTGTAAACTTCATGTATAAAAGTATGTATTTTATCTTAAAAAGTGTAAATTAAAGTGTAATTGAATCTTTAATGTGAGGAGTGAAATTTTCAGTATGAAATATTCAATATTTTGTACAAAAGTGTAAATTTCATCTTAAAAAGTGTAAATGTTATAAAAAAAAATGTCTAAACATTGTTTTAAAAACTATACCTTTATCTTAAAAACTGTAAACTTCATCTTAAATAATCAACCTTTAACCCAGAAAAGTAGACTTCAACTATAAATCAACCTAAAAAAAATAATAACCAAATTTTACTAAAAATCCTTTCAAACAATAAAAATTCAATTTTCCACATAAAAATAACCACATCTGCTAAAAACAGTACTCAATTCCCCAAACAAAAAACATAAACAATTCAATCACCCACATGAACCTCACAACCCCAAATTCCCAATCTCATTACAAATCAAAATCAAAAATTCAACCTTCAAGACCCATCATCACCCACCCACCCCTCCCCAAAAAACATTGAACTACATTTCAATCTGATCAGATCATTTCAAGAGAACGATAAAACCTTAAAAATAAAAAAAAAAATAGAAAATTGAAGTTACAAAGAGAAACCAAGTGAGCGAGAAATGAAATTCCTAATGATGGGATTACAAGACAATCAAAGGAAAAAAATACCCACAACCCCCTGCATTTCCCCCCACCCGTATAAAAAGGACTTTTTTTTGCCGACTCCCTCTTTTGGACCGATCAATTGTCCTGTCGATTGGCTGTTGGTGACAGCTGGTTTCCGCTAAACCTCATTAGCAGGACTCAATTTGATGTAACCGCCTCGTTATAATGAATGCATCTGACCACGCCCTCTGTGGACGCGTGCCGCACTCAAGGGGTGAAATGAATTCAGCAGAAAATTCGCCACCTGAGACCTGCAGAAATGACCGCAGGGATGATGGACGGGAGCAACAGGTCAAGATGTTGGGAATTCAAGTTTTGAATTTTTTGAAAATTTTTAAGGTTTTTTTAATATTTTTTTAAAGATTTTAAGTTAAGGGGTCTAATGTTAATAGGAATTTGATTGGGTAGATTTGGATAATAATTGGCAAATTTTTTACTCTGGGGAATCAAATTTTGAATTTTTGCTATAGTAGATTGAAATGTTGGTTTTCAAAATGGAAATTGTACTTTTTAATTTATAGTAAAAAAAAATCCACTGTTTATGGTAAAATATCCACTTTATATGTAAAAATTGTAATTTATAGTAAAAATTTTATTTTTATAATAACAATTAACCTTTTTTTTTAGTAAAAATTGCAGTTTTTATATTGGAAAATCATTTTTTTAGAGTGAAAATTCCACTTTTGTTAGTTAAAATTCCATTGTAAACAGTAATGATTAAAAAAAATTTAGTTTAGCTATATATAATTTCCAATTTTGCAAACCTAAAATGTATTTCTCACAATTAAAAAAAAAGTATAAAACAAATTCAAATTCAAAAAAATCCAGATTCAAACAGTAAAAATTCCAACTTATTCAAATAAAAATTCTATTTCTCATAGAAAAAAATCCCACTTTTCATTAAAAAAATCCTATTCCCATTTTCATTCAAAATTGCGCTTTTCACAAAAACAAATCTCACTTTATAAAAATTTCCACTTTTCACAACAAATATCCATCATAACCCTAAAAAAAAAACCACAAAACACCCACTATTCACATTCACATTCCCCACCCTAAAAAACCCCTAATAAAAAAAATTTAAAAAAAATTCCAATTTCCATTCCAATTACCAACTGCAACTTCACCCAAAAAAAACACTAAACCTTCAAACCCCCCCCCCCCCCAACCTACCATTCCCAGACCCCTGTAATAACCCCAGCAGTGTATACTTGTTTTTGTTGGACCTAGTCCATTTTGCAGCCATTCTGGCCGGGTGACCACTCAAATTGGTGGTTAGGGACGCGCCTCCAAGGTCGTCGCACATTTTCGCCATAACGAGGTCGTCGCCGTGGGGCTAGTGCGCCCCGCCACCACCAGAGGGCAGCACGCACGACTCCGGCTCTCCCATTGGCCGAGCCACTCGCACTCGGCATTCCAGCACAGCAGACGCATTCGTGGGGCCCTCGAAAGCCGACGAGGGGCGAAAAGTGTAGTCGGAGCAAAGTTTGCAGTTTTCCCGTGTTTTTTTTGGATATGGTTCGTGAACAAAAGTGCGATCGGTAGCCATGGAGATGTTGTTGTTGTTGACGTTGTGTGGATTGTTGAGAGGTGAGTGGGTTTTGGTGTGTTTTGGTGTGTTTTGAGGCATCTGGTGGAGGGAAGGGGCTAAAGAGACGGGTGCCATGTGCAGTGTCAAGTTTTTTAGCTTCTGTTGTTTTTTTGTTTTTTTTATATTTCGGTTGTTGGTGGCTACTGTGTTGGAGGTTTGTAACTTTTGATGGGGTTTTGGGTTTTGGGTTTTTTTTTTGGTGATGTGGTGATAGGGTTTTGGGGTGATGGGGTGATGGGGTTTGATTGGGTTTTGGAAAGTGTGTTGGTGTGTGGGGTTTGAGTTTGAAGGTTTGGGATTGTGAGTAGAAAGTTGAAGTTTTAAAGTTATTTGGTGAAATTTGGTGAGTGGTTAAGAATGTGAGTTTTTATTGTTGAAATTAAGTGGAATTGTTAATTAATATTGTTTGAAATTATGAAATTGACAGTTAAAGTTGTTTGAAAATATAAAATTGACAGTTAATATTGTTTATAGAGATGGAATTGTCAATTAACAGTGTTTAAAGATGCAAAATTGACAGTTAACAATGTTTAAGTAGATGAATTTGTCAATTAACATTGCTTAAATATTCAAAATTTTCAGTTAATTTTGTTTAAAAATTTGAAGTTGTCATGTTTCATTGTTGAAAAAAATTAAATTTGCTAATTTTTATTGTTTCAAGTTATAACAATGTCATTTTTTGTTGCAAAATATAACGTTGTTATTTTCCATTGTTTAAAAAATTACTGTCAGAAGTCTTAACAATGTTAACTTATATTGCTAGAAAAATTAAAATTAGATTGCCATTATTGAAGCAAAAAATATGTTAATTTCCATGTAAAAAAATGACAACTTTTCATTGACAAAATATGTAAAAATGGCAGTTTCCATTGTTGAAAAAGTGAAATTATAAACTTTCAGTCATGAAAAAAAATTATCAATTACCATTGTTAAAACAAACAAAAAAGTCAATTTCAATTATAAAAAAAACTGTCAAACTCACCAAATATTCAAAAATCCCACTTTCATTAAAAAACTCAAAATGGCCAATTACCATTGTTGCAAAACAACAAAACCAATTTTCAAAAACAAAACTTCAATCTCAATTTGAAAAACAAAACAACAAACACACAAAATGCCAACCTCCAACTTCCCCGATTCCCGCAATAAATTATACCCCCAACCTCTTACCCCCTACCCCTAAACCCAAACAAACTCCAAAAACGGTCAAAACTTTAATATCCCGACCTTGATCCGACTCAAACCCGCTGTTTGATTGCCATTTCAGTGACGTCACCGGCTACTCCGGAAACTTTGATGCCTTTGCCTAGGTTCCTTGAGGAGCCCGAGGACTCGTACGTGATTAAAAACAAGGCAGCCACGTTAAAGTGCCGCGCGGACGGAGCTCTGCGCATATATTTCCGCTGCAATGACAAGCGCGTGTGGAACCGTCAGCATAGCGAGAACGAGTACGTCGACCCGATGACGGGGGTTCGGCAACTCCAACAGGCCGTCGACGTGACGCGTGCCGACTTTGACGAGTACTTCGGCCTCGACGGTTACCGCTGCTGGTGCGTCGCGTGGAACTCGGCCGGGGAAGTGCACAGTCGCCGGGTCAAAATCAACTTGGCGTGTAAGTTGTGATCTATTGTTGCATTATTTGTTGAATTTATACTTTGTTTATTGTGCATTGTTTTATTGTTGTAGGTACATTTTTAATAATGCACTGTGCAATAATTAAAATTGCTGATATTGTTGCAACATTACCACATTTTTTAACAATGCAACTTTTTTAACAAAAGAAACAATGGTTTTAATTTTGGTTATTGAAAATCCTGGTTGTTTACAGTGCATTGTTTGATAAATAAAGTTTTACAATAATTAAAATTAAGAGCATTGTTTCTTTTGTTGATATTGTTGCAACATTGTTTTAGCACTGTTTCACTTTATTATTGAACAGTGAATTTTTTTTTAAAACTTAACTATTTTTGTTTCATTGATAAAAAAAAATGAAAATGATATATCCGTTGTGTGATGCAAAATTTCAACACTAGACGGCAAAAGTAATGTAAACATTATAGCATTACTATATTTCATTTTGAATTACTAAACAACAATATTTTTCCAGTGTTGAAAGATGCATTATTAACTTTTTTTTTTTACCTTTCACATAATTGCAATATATGTAAATATTGAAACAATGCACAACATTAATACAAAAATAAACAATGCTACATTACCATAAGTAAAAAAAAAATTTTTTCAATGTAACAAAGCACAATATAAATAATGCTATATAATCTTTATCTCACAATCTGCCCCCCCCCCTACTGTTAAAATTTAATACTAAAACAAAAAATCTACATTTCAGCCAATAAAACAAAAAGCAAAAAATAAAAAAAATAAAAAATTTAAAATTTCAACAATAACAATTTGCATAGCAAGTAATTCCATATTTTACCACCAGATGGCAGAGCATTTCAAATACACATAACAACTTTAACACACTCAACTTTACAAGCAAAAAAATTTTAATTTCTCTTTTATGTTGTCTTTTTATTTATTTTTCAGCTTAATAAAAACAGGGGAGTTGATAATGTAGAGTCATAAAAATTAAAGAACCCCTGCATCATTCCAACATATTCAATATTAAAAGCCAGACATCAACAATTCGTGCCATTCAACAATGTGCAGGGGGACTTGATGCAAACTGGGTTGAATTTTTAATGCTCAATTCTCGACCCTCGAACACTTTTTCTAGAATTTTAAATCTCTTTTGTATTTTGGATGAAGTTTTATAAGTTAGGGTTAAATTTGAAATATTTTACAATGGGTGAAATAATGTTTTTGATAATTTTTTTTGTTTGAGTTTATGTGTGTGAATTAGAATTTTGCTCAAGTTTTGAAGGTTTTAAATGTTGGAGTTGAGTTATTGATGTTTTTAAAGAGATGTATTGATGTGATGTGTGGAATGGAAATGTGGAATTTTTTTAAAAGATGAATTAATGTGATGTTTGAAGATGATGTGAATTTGGAGTGAGGAAAATTTTAAAAATTTTAATGGTTGTTTATGAGTTTGGTGTTGAAAGTGAAAATGTGATGAATGAAAATTTTAATGGAAATAATTAGAAATTTCACTTATTATTATTATTTAAAAAAATGGAGATTTCAGTTTTGAAAATGGAAATTAGTGAAAAATGTTTATTTTTTATGTTGGCAATTATATAAGTGAATTTAATAACAAGAAATAACTTGATATTTTAGTGAAATTTTAGTGTTAAATTTTGAATTTTTTCAGTTGTAAAAATATTACAAATTTAAATTTTTAGTAAATAATTAATTAGAATTTCATGCATATTTTAATATAAAAATGTCAAAATTTTAAATATTGTTATAAAAAAGTCACTTAATGTAAAAATATCAACAAATTAAAATAATAAAATAATATAATATAAAATTTAAATAAAAAACATAAAATTCCAATTGAAAGAACCAAAAATTTTCAATTCCCACTTGAAAAAAAAAATTAAATTTAAATAAAAAATTGAAAAAATCCACCAATTTACATAATAAAATTTATAATTGCAATAAAATATGTGAAAAATTCCAATTTCTACTCACTTTTTTTTTTTTTCCTATAAAAATTTCAAACTCAAAAACCTCTATAAAACAAAATTACACCAATTATTTTCAAATTTCTAATTTCAATAAAATATGCAAAAAATCCCAATTTTCACTCATAAATTTTTTTTTAACTTTTCCTATTAAACTCAGAAACTTCACTAAAACTCTATAAAAACAAATTCCACCAAATACTTTCTTTCTCCACTCATTTCCAACCTCATCTTTTCGCCCCATCATTCACACTTAAAAAAATTTCATTAAATAACTGCCATTATGCAAATGCAATTTCCACAAAAATAATTTACAATCTAATAACCTTCATTTTCATTCTAGTTCTCCGCAAACACTT
>JAQFZP010001934.1:0-16120 GCA_034695745.1 Geophilus truncorum
ACTTTTGCATGTAGCGCCCTCTAGCGGTGGTTAAAGTAATCTCATCCTCCACATGTTTTGAGGGTTTTCAGAACATGGATGCTTACGATATTTTCCGAAAACTTACACGCGGTGTTAAATTTGACACAAATAAATTTCATGACGACGCTGTTAGGTTCCAGGTACAGTAATTTAATATAAGAAAGTACAATTATGTTAACTTAAGCATCAATAACTTTCAGTTGGTAAAACCCAAGAAACCAGACGAAACCATAGTGGGTAATGTCAAAGCAATCGATGAAAAACAACCAGCAAATGTGGACACAAGTGATTCTAAGCGTAAACACAACGAAGATGACGAGGAAGCAGAGGAAGAGTATGATGACAAAGAAGAAATGGACGTAGCACAGAAACGAAAAAAGCAGAAAAAAGAAAAACCGGAAAAATCAGAAAAATTAAAAGCAGAATTAAAACAACAACAAGTAAATTTGTCATCTTTTATAGAAATTATGTATATGTATGATTGAATATATATTTTATATTTTCCTTTTTGCAGATTAATCAAATTCGACGTGCGCATCGTATTTATGTAACTGGAACTGACATTCCTAAACCAATCGAATCATTCGAAGAATTGAAGAAAAATTACAAAATAAATTCAATTTTGTTTAATAATATTAAATCATTAAATTACGACAAACCGACTCCAATTCAAATGCAAGCAATTCCACTTCTGATACAAGTAATTTATTATATTTAACAATTCAATTACTGATTAATTAATACACGATTATATTTTTAATTTAAATTAGAGAAGAGAATTATTGGGATGTGCTCCGACCGGTTCAGGAAAAACTGCGGCTTTTCTTATCCCTGTTTTACATCACTTACAAGGACCCCGCAATTGTGGCTTTCGGGCCATAATTGTTTCACCAACCAGAGAGTTAGCCAAACAAACACATCAAGAGTGTACGCGGTTGGCTGAAGGATTGGGATTTAGAATTCACATAATAGACAAGGCTACAAAAGCTGCTGAAAAATTCGGTTCTAAAACGGCGCAGAAGTTTGGTAAATTTAACCAACTAATTTTTTTTTTTAAATACAACGTGTTAATATGTTTTATGTACACTTTTCATGAAAAGATATTCTTGTTACAACACCGAATCGTCTCGTGTATTTAATTGGACAAGATGAATCGACAATCAACTTAAAAAAGTATTAAATTTTAATTCGTTATTAAATTGTAGTTTACTGAAAATTAATAATTTTTATTCAATAGCGTTGAATGGTTGATCGTGGACGAATCTGATAAATTATTTGAAACTGGAACTAAAGACAGAGGATTCAGAGATCAGGTACAGAAATGTTTACTTGTTAAATAACTGGATAAATTAATAATTTTTTTTATATTTTGTAGTTGGCAGCAATTTATAATGCGTGTGACTCGAAAAACATTCGTCACGCGATGTTTAGTGCCACATTCGCATTTGACGTGGAGGAATGGTGTAAGGTTAATTTGGACAATATGGTGAGCGTGGGAGTTGGTATTAGAAACACAGCTGCCGATTTAGTCGATCAGGAATTGACTTTTGTTGGAAATGAAGGTGGAAAACTTATTGCTTTTCGAGAAATTATAAAGAAGGTAGTCTTGAATTGATTTCAATTAACATTTCTATTTTATCATTTGGTTTTTATTTTTCAAGGGTATAAAACCACCAGTACTTGTATTTGTTCAATCTAAGGAGCGAGCTCAAGAATTGTACAGAGAACTCATCTACGATGGAATAAACGTTGATATTATACACTCGGATAGACCACAACTACAAAGAGAGAATGTTGTCAATTGTTTTCGATCTGGCTCCATTTGGGTATTGATTTGTACTGAGTTAATGGGCCGAGGAATGGATTTTAAAGGCGTCAATTTGGTGATTAATTATGATTTTCCACCAAGCATTATTAGTTATATTCACAGGATTGGTAAGATAAGATGTTTTTTTGGTTTTTGATGATAGTTTTTAATGAAATATTTGTCTCTCAGGTCGTACTGGCCGAGCTGGAAGACCTGGAAAAGCTGTTACTTTTTTTACTACTGACGACGTGACGAGTTTACGAAGTGTCGCCCAAGTGATGCGTGATTCCGGCTGTGAAGTGCCCGAATACATGTTGAAACTGAGGAAAACATCTTCGTATGTTTTATGTTTTAATTATGTTCATTTGCAAATCTATAATTATAATTTTTGTTTTTAATTTAATGTTAGGTATGAAAAAAAGCGAATTGCGAAATGGGGAGTTGTACGAGAGGGCATTTCAACAATTCCATTGTACGATATAGAAAAGGCAAAGAAGAGACAAAAAATGATAGAAAAAAGTAAAAAAGCAAAGAGGAAAATGATGGCTTTAAAAACAGAAACAAAAAATGAATAAATAAACATTTTTTATTGAAAGATGTGTGAATAAACATTATTTTCTGTAATTTGATTCATTTATTTCTCTTTAAAGTACCTTAGCGCGTTCAAAAAACGCATAATATTTTTAGGTACTAAATAAAATGAAGATTTATACAACTTGTAATTTTTTAAAATATTAAAACAATAAAATTAATTGTTGATTTAAAAGGGGTACCGTAAGGTTCTCGAACTTTCTAAATTAAATTTTCAAAACTGTTCACAGAGGGCGTAAAAATGACTCGCTCTATCAGTATCAGGCTCTAGAAGGTTCTCGATTCTGTTCTGTTGATTGTGCTCACCACGCTGTTCGAAGAATGGGAGACCCAAAGATAGAGGTATAAATCATAAATTTAATACTGTTAAAAGCGGTAACGATTGAGAGATCGAAAAAAATAACAAATGACGACTATTTTACGAGAAAAACAACTAACAGTTGTCTGAATTGGACTTTTCCAGGCGAACAAACTGAAAGACTTGGGCAATGGCTGTTTATCGGCCGGCAACATTGACCAAGCCATAGAATTTTATTCAAAAGCACTTGAACTCGATTCTGAAAATCACGTTTTATTCAGCAACCGATCAGCTGCTTACGTGAAAGCAAATCGATTCCAAGAAGCTTTAAAAGATGCCGAGAAAACAATAGCGCTTCAACCAAAGTGGGGAAAGGTGAGTTTGCATTAAATGAAAATATTGATTACAATTTTACTATTTCTTTCTTTTTTAAAAAAAAAAATTATTTTAATAGGGTTATTCCAGGAAAGGTGCGGCGTTGGAATATATGGGAAATTATCAAGAAGCTTTAAATGCTTATGAAGAAGGTTTGAAAAATGATAGTAATAATCAACAACTCAAGGATTCCGCCGTAGAAGTGCGAAAAAAATTACACTGTATGTTAATTTATTTAATGATGTTTGATAGGAATATTTTTATTCATTTTTCATCAATTTGTTGCAGCAAATGAATTTCCCATGGAGAATCCGTTTGGAGGAACTGATCTCATGGCTAGACTTGCTCTTAATCCAAAAACCAGGGGTTATTTAAGCGATCCATCTTATATTGCTATGATAAATGAACTTCAAAGAAATCCTAATTCAATGAGGTTTTGAAAAATATTATTTTCTAACGGGAATTATTCTAACTTTATTTTGTTGTTTTATTTACCAGCAACTTTCTAAAGGATAAACGAATTTTAGATACGTTAGGCGTTCTAATGGGTTTAAACTTAGATCAAGCAGGAGGAGAAGAAGACATGGATACTTCGGAGCATGAGGAAATTCCCAAAGCAGAATCGAAATCAACGCCATTCACAACTAACTCGAAGAAAAATGATCCACCTGCAGAACCGTTGAGCGATGAGAAAAAACGAGTAAAATTTTTTTTTTAATTAATGTTACCTTAATTTTTTTAATTTAAACTTTTGTTTTTAAGGCGTTGACTGAAAAAGATCTTGGTAATGATTGCTACCGTAAAAAGAATTTTGAGCAAGCACTTGTACATTATGAACAGGCATTTAAAATTGATTCAACTGACATGACATTCCTCAACAATATCGCTGGTAAAATGACATTACAATATTCGTCGAAAAGATGAGTTAAATTAATTATTATTTTTTTTTTAAGCCGTTTATTTCGAACAAGGCAAATTCGAGGACTGCATTAAGCAATGTGAAAAAGCTATTGAAGTTGGACGAGAAAATAGAAATGATTATAAGCTTGTTGCAAAGTAAATTTCCTAGAGTAATTTAAAAATTCTAATGCATTGTATTTAAAACGACTTTATTACAGGGGCTTGTCGCGAATTGCAAATTCTTATCATAAGCTTAAGAATTATGGTAAGGCGAAAGAATATTACGAGAAGTCATTAAGTGAACATCGAACTCCAGAAACAAAAGCCAAACTGTCAGAGGTAATTAAATTTAAATTTTATTTAGAAGATATGTTTTAAAAAAAATTTGTTTTCAATTTGCAGCTTGAAAAGATATTCAAGGCAGAGCAAAAGAAAGCTTATGTCAACCCAGAAATTTCGATGGAGGAAAAAAATCTGGGCAACGACTGTTTTTCGAAAGGTTTTCTGGTTTAAAATTGAAAATAATAAAATTATTTAAATTATTTTTACTGTTTATTTAGGCGACTACCCACAAGCAATTAAACATTACAGTGAAGCAATTAAACGAAACCCTGATGATGCCAAGCTTTACAGCAACAGAGCTGCTTGTTATACGAAATTAGCGGAATTTCAGCTTGGGATTAGAGATTGTGATACGTGCATTCGATTAGAGCCAGATTTCAGTAATTACATCAAAATCAAAAGCTTTTATAGACATTTCATGAAACATTCACTTTGTTTAGTCAAGGGCTACATTAGAAAAGGCACGATATTGATGGCACTGAAAGATGAAGCAAAAGCAGCCGCTGCGTTCAGAAAGGCTGTAGAACTGGATCCAAATAATCAGGTTTAAAATATTTAAAATTTAAAAATTTCTAGAGGAAAAAACTAATCATTTTTTTTTTTTTTAATTATTATTTAATTAGGAGGCTATGGATGGATTTCGAAAATGCTCCTTGGCTTTGAATTCCGATCCTGAGGAAGTAAGACGACAGGCAATGTCCGATCCGGACGTGCAAAAGATATTGAAAGATCCAGCAATGAGACTTATTTTGGAGCAGATGCAAGAAGATCCTAAGGCTTTGCAAGAGTATGATAAATAGTTGTTGGAAGTTAATTCTGGGTTTTAATGCTTGGATATTTTTTATTTTTACAGACATCTCAGAAATCCTGAAATTGCTGCCAAAATTCAAAAACTTATAGAATCTGGTTTGATTGCAATTCGCTGAAATTTAAGTTGCACAAATTTACAAATTTTGGATTGGCGATTACGGTTCAAAAAGCTTCGTATGTTAGAACCAATGATAATAATAAACTTATTTTATTGGTTTTCAGCACAAGCATCAATATCTTTGAATTTTTTTTTATAAATGTTTTGTAATCTTGGCCACGTTTGTATTATTAGGTGAACATTCCGTAGTAATACTTTGTTCACTTGTTAAGTAGTTATGAGTTGAATAAAGAACGAAATAAGTTTGAATAATGTATAATAGTCC
Organism: Geophilus truncorum; assembly: GCA_034695745.1. Lineage (NCBI taxonomy): Eukaryota > Metazoa > Arthropoda > Chilopoda > Geophilomorpha > Geophilidae > Geophilus > Geophilus truncorum. The sequence continues at coordinate 5,528 of JAQFZP010001934.1, forward strand.
ATTTATTTATTTTTTTTAATGTTTTAATGTTTGGTGAAAATCGCTAAGCACGAAAAAAATAAAATTAGTCACTAAATTTGAAATCAGAGGGCGCTTCGCCATGACATTTCAACAAAATTGTAATGGCGGCTACTGCAGCGGCTTGAATGTTGCAGTAATTGTCTAATTGAGAGCTTTGTTACTACTTACTAATTTGAAATTATCAAGTACCGTACAGTTTACAAGGACTGAAAAATGGTTAGTAATGTTTACAATTAAATAACTCCCGTTTTAAAGTATTACAGAACAAAAATAATCCTATTGAGACACAAGTTGTGAATAATGCTGAATCACGTACACTAAATACAAAAACAAATTTATTTTGCAGGGTCAGAATCAATCAGTTGGCGGTTCTGGTGGCACCGGCGGTGACAAGAAAGATGATAAAGATAAGAAGAAAAAATACGAACCACCAATTCCAACCCGAGTGGGAAAGAAACGAAGGAAGCAAAAGGGACCTGAAGCTGCTAACAAGTTGCCCCTCGGTATTATATTGAATATATATTTTATAAATTAAATTAATTTAACTTGGGAAATTATTTCAGTGACGCCGCACACAAGATGCAGGCTGAAGTTGCTCAAATTGGAACGCATAAAGGATTATTTATTGATGGAAGAAGAATTTATTCGCAATCAAGAACGATTAAAACCTCAAGAAGAAAAACACGAAGTAAAAGACTGAGATTTTTTGTAATGCATTATAATTGTTTGAAATTGATAGGAAGAACGATCCAAAGTGGACGATCTTCGAGGAACACCGATGTCCGTCGGTAATCTTGAGGAAATTATTGATGATAATCACGCCATTGTGTCCACCTCTGTTGGAAGTGAGCATTACGTGAATATTTTGTCATTTGTGGACAAGGATCAGTTGGAACCGGGTTGCTCAGTTTTGCTCAACCATAAGGTGTTTACATTAATCCCAAATAATAAACAAAAATTTTGTTTTATATGATTTGTGATTGTTAAAAGGTTCATGCAGTGGTGGGTGTTTTATCCGACGATACTGATCCCATGGTTACAGTGATGAAATTGGAAAAGGCGCCACAAGAAACGTATGCTGACATTGGAGGCTTGGATACACAAATTCAAGAAATTAAAGTAAATTTGAAAAATTCTGTACATTTTTATTTAATTATAATATTTGAAAAATTAATTTAAAAAAGGAATCGGTCGAGTTGCCATTAACGCATCCCGAATATTACGAAGAAATGGGAATTAAGCCTCCAAAAGGTGTTATTTTGTACGGTCCACCTGGAACTGGAAAGACATTATTAGCAAAAGCAGTTGCAAATCAGACATCAGCAACATTTTTACGTGTTGTTGGATCCGAACTTATCCAGAAATACTTGGTTAGTCACATAATTCCAATACTTGACGCAATAAATTACTAAATATTTTATTTTTAATTTAATTTAAAGGGAGACGGTCCAAAGTTAGTGCGAGAATTATTTCGCGTTGCAGAAGAACACGCTCCTGCTATTGTGTTTATCGACGAGATAGATGCAGTAGGAACTAAAAGATACGACTCAAATTCAGGTGGAGAGAGAGAAATCCAGCGAACTATGCTTGAGTTGTTGAACCAACTCGATGGATTTGATTCCCGAGGAGATGTTAAGGTATGAAATTATTATATGCATTATGATTTTACTGTATGATAAATATATATTTAATTTATAGGTTGTTATGGCAACGAATCGAATCGAAACACTAGATCCAGCTTTGATAAGACCTGGTCGAATCGACCGCAAAATCGAATTCCCTTTACCCGATGAGAAAACGAGGCGTCGAATTTTCCAAATCCACACGAGCAGAATGACGTTGGCTGCAGACGTTAATTTGGAAGAACTGATTATGTCTAAGGATGATTTATCTGGCGCTGATATAAAAGTATTTGTTCAGTGTATTTAGAGTGAGGTTAGATTTTAATTGTTTTATTTTTAGGCCATTTGCACCGAGGCAGGTTTGATGGCGCTTCGTGAGCGGCGAATGAAGGTAACGAACGAAGATTTTAGAAAGTCGAAAGAGAATGTTTTGTATCGAAAGAAAGAAGGAACTCCTGAAGGATTATATCTTTAATTTTTTTTGCATTTTTGGTAGTGGTTACATTAAATTAGAAATAAATATTGTTTTGCTACTACAGTATATGCATTTTGAAGTACTTCTGGCCTATATTTAATATATTTAATCAAGTTAGATTTGTGGTTATTTTTACCAAATAGAGCACAGCTTTAAGCAGGTCAGATAACATTTGTCATGCAGGTGCAGTTTGTCTTTGTTTTTAAAATTTGTAGTTTGATTGAAAAATTACAGCCATATCTAAGATAAATCTTCACGTGTTAAATTCAAGAATGTTTTAGTCGAGAACTGTCTTGGGCATTATACATGATAAAATGTTCACTACGTTTAGCCATTATCGAAGCCAAAATTTTGTTTAAGATTATCGACGAATTTTGAAGAGTTTAAAAAAAAAAAGAAAAAATTTTATGTAGTCTGGCATAATATCTGCAATCCGAAAACATCGACCACGACACTGGAAAGGAAAAGATTTAAGTCCAAGCACGTACATCACGACAATAAGTACTGTACAATCATAATCCCGATTGGTTGATTTGGGGGACTGTTTTTTCACAAATAAAGCACTTGGACGGCCATAAACTTTCACGATTAAGATTTTCGTCATCGGCTGCAATTAAAAAAGTTTTGATTAAACTTTTTGAATTAAATATATTCAGAGCGGTATTTACGCTGGTTTTTAAAGACGCAGACATTACAAATCCAAAATATTACTCGAAGACACTGGAAACACTGTCATCTAACTTGTGCATTTAATGAAACAGAATAAAATAAAATTTAAAAATGTCCATTTTAGAATTTCGTCGATACCGTACCTTGCATTGAAATTAAAAAAAAAAACAAAAAAAACTTCAAAATAAAAACAATTTCAAATTTCACCGCTGGAAGGCACTTTTTTAATTAGAAAAATTACACACTTCGATTTTTTTCATCTTAAAAAAAACCTGAAAATACAAAATAAATTTCAAATTTTTCTGCTCGGGTCGCCTATTCATTTTTAATAATACATAATACTGCTTTTAAACCCAAAAATTTCAATTTTAAATTAAGAAATTACAAATTTTCCATTAAAAACTCTTCAAAAACTAATTTTTTCCCAAAATTTTAAAAATTTAGATTTTTTTTCCAGTTTATTTCTGTAATTTTAGTTGAGTTTTAGTACGGTACTGCTAAAACGAGAGTTGATCAAGTCGAACGCTGAGGGTCATTAAAAGCTTCGGGGATTTGAGCCATTTAGATCTGAGTTACCAGAAGTGGATCATGGAGCGTTTTGTGTGGTCACTTGGGACATGGAATGTCAACCGTGGCCGATAACTGTCGATTTGATCGTTGGCAGTGGAAGGTACCGGTATGTTTTGAAGAAGAATTTGAACGAGAATCGACATATTCTTGAAAATATTTTAATTTTAAATTTATTTATTCAGCTAAGTATTCGTTAAACCTAATTTTTAGCCCTACTTTAAGCCTTTTACCACGTGGCATTGTGTTGTAATAATTACTCGATCACTTACTATGCCGCTTATTGTTGAGAGTTTTCTTCGCGCCTGAAATTGTTTTGCTCAAGCAGTAGAGGTCTGGCTCTGCTCTGTGAAGGTTCTTCTCTTTCTCTCTTTATTTCTCGCTATTTCTCTCTTTCTCTCTATTTTTCGCTATATTTTCTCTCTATATTTCTTTCTTTCTTTCTTTCTTTCTTTCTAGTTTTTATTTTTTTATTTCTCTCTTTGTTTCTATACGGTATTCGAGTCATGATAATCACCATACTTTCAAGCACTTTGGGGATGTGGATTACAATCTGTTCAATAGTATTTTATTGGCAATAAATAAAAGTTTGCTTAAAATATTTTCTAAAATATCAGAAAATAAAAATAAAAATCACGTTCATTCATGATGTTAATTTTATATTGTATCAGTAGTCAATATCTTTTGTGTAAAATCAAATTGGAAATTGTGGATTAAAATCTGTTGGCAACAAAAATAATAATGAATATTTAATAAGCAAAATCATAAACTAAACACATAATACAACTAACAAGTAAATCATAAAACACTTAATTAATACAGTCTTCAAAGTAAAAATTTTCCTAACAACCTTTCGTGCTTTTCTATTATATTATTTCACAACTTTTAATTCTGCTTTACATTAAATTTACACTGACTTTTCCCTAACTTTTATCGATGCAAACTTTGGGGTTTTTATTAGATATTTTCATTAATTTTACTTATGCTTTACAAATAACTTTCTAGTAACTTTAATTATTGACATTATATTGGCTTTTACTCTTGATTTCTAACTGTTGCGTCTTCAAAAGAGACTTTCTAAATTAAGATTTCTTTTAAGTTTCATTATTTCTACTTGTATTTGTTTCTAGTTAAGCTTATATTTGGCTACTAGTTTAATCCTTTTAGTACATGATCATTCTTATGGCATGCTTCCTTCATAAAACACTTAATTAATACAGTCTTCAAAGTAAAAATTTTCCTAACAACCTTTCGTGCTTTTCTATTATATTATTTCACAACTTTTAATTCTGCTTTACATTAAATTTACACTGACTTTTCCCTAACTTTTATCGATGCAAACTTTGGGGTTTTTATTAGATATTTTCATTAATTTTACTTATGCTTTACAAATAACTTTCTAGTAACTTTAATTATTGACATTATATTGGCTTTTACTCTTGATTTCTAACTGTTGCGTCTTCAAAAGAGACTTTCTAAATTAAGATTTCTTTTAAGTTTCATTATTTCTACTTGTATTTGTTTCTAGTTAAGCTTATATTTGGCTACTAGTTTAATCCTTTTAGTACATGATCATTCTTATGGCATGCTTCCTTTATTATTATATTATTATTATTATTATTTATTTATTAGCCTATTAGCCTATAGCCCGTGCTTCACGGGCTACATGCTGGGTTGAGGATGAGGGGAAGAAAGAGGAACCTGAGTAGTTTGCATTGGAAAGAATGTTGAAGATTAATGGATCTAAAATGGATATGATCTCATTGATTTTGTAGGATCCATTTTGGGAGTCATAAACTTTGCAGAAATCTAAGTATTCTGCATGATTTGCTGTGTAGTCTGGCATTTCAATTAAGTCAATGATTTGGTATTTCAATGTTAATAAGGCATTGGTGAAGAGGTCCTGCACTTCGAGGAATTGTGATTTTTGTAGTTTCTGAGTAGCAAGGCAGATTTTTGACTTTGGGGCTTCAAATGCTTCTAATAGTTGTTTTTTTAGGTGTTGTTTCTGTTGTAGTAGGTGGTTGTCGTTTTGATCTGGGATGGATTATTGTGTTTTAAGTTTAGGTTTTTTTTTTTTTTTTTTTTGTTAGTTACTGTTTTCTGTTGTTTAAGGATGTTCCATAGTTACTGGTTTCCGGTGATGAGTCGTTTGCTGTGGTTGCTGGAATCGTCTGAGAACTGGGCTGTTGGCTTGTGTTTGGTTGGTCTCGAGCTCCTCTCTTTTATTATATAGATTCTTCATTATTAGTCACAATGATGTTTTGCTATTGTAGTAAGGTGTCTTTGCAACTGAAATGTCATTATTAAATTAGTAAAGCATCAGCTTTGCTCAAGTCAACACATCTTTCGTTCTTCTTTCTTTCTCTTGGCTTGTTCTTATTTTTTATTATACTAATAATAACATTATTATTAATCCTAACTTAAGGGACTTAGCTTTTTATTGGCTTTTATGTTTATGCATCTTGTTACTCATTTCCATTTTCCAGTATATCTTTTCACATCTGTCTCTTTCTCTGGTGCCTCTTTCTCTGATGTTGTCGCGTCACATTTTTTTTGGCAATGCCAATCCTCTTGTTCTCGTGTGCACGTTTACCAGTCAGGTGTCTTTTCCTTGTGGACTTCTTAAGATCACTATATTTGGTCTAATCTCATCTTTTCCCAGGCCCTTAATAATATATTGAGTTACATTTATATTTTTGGCCATCCATTTGAAAAACCAGAAGTTGTATTCCTGTTCGGCATTGGCCACAACTTAGTTTCTTCGAATGAGTGTCTTCGCCACTTCTTCTCTTTCTATGGCATTAGCCTGGGCTGTGAGGCCATCAATTAACTGTTGCCTGTTTGTCAATTGCCGCATTATTTTTAACTATAGCTGCTTGTTCCCTTCGAGCCTGTTGTTGTTAATTGACGTTGGCAGCAACGAGCCTATTTTGACAATCTAGCAAGTTGTTAGCCATCTCTGTGGTAAGGTTCACAATATCTTGCATTTCTTGCATCTGCAAATATTAATGCTATGATGTATTTATGTGGTGTAGATATATTCAGCATGAACCTAAGACAGTTATCAATCACATTTTTTTATCAAATACAGTACAATCAAAGTTTACATTAAATATACAATTGAAAAATAGAAAATAAATTTTACTATAAATGCGTTTCAGTAGTATACGTTTCAAATGACGGTGCAGTTAAGCTCGTCTTTGTTTCTTCTTGCTTCATTTCTTGATGTATCCATTTTTCGTTTGGTTGAAAAGCTGCGCGCCAATTCTGTAATATGTTCTTAATTAAGAATTGTTTTGATTACAAGAAATATGGTTTCGTTAACATACGCCCTTTTTCCAATATTTGTATACAACAAGTCCAGCCCAAAAAATTGGTTGAACAATAATAGCTAACGCAATTATCCATCCAACAACGTGAGCCCCAAAAGGATAATCGTAACACCCATATTTAGGCGGTGTAAACATACTCCAAGACCCAACAGTCAAGGCCTGAAACAATTTTGAAATTTAAAGTACATCACATCATCTTTTTCATAGTAGCAGTGTAAATTACATATTAACTTTTGCGAGATAAAAATTTTACTTACGAGTATAACAACAGGACAAACATATTTCCAAGAAATTCGTAAATACATATTCGGTCTGAAACCCAGCATACGATTAATATCATCACAAAATTTATCTAATCCTGAAAATAAATAAAATTGTTGTGCAACTAGGTTTCAAATAAATAAACAAATTAAGTTAAAAACCGTATATCCAGGCAATTGCAATGACTTCCCACGCTATGAGCAACGTCCTCCCCATTACGCTATAACTGTCCACTAAATTTAACGCGTATTGTCCTCCCTGAAACTCACAAATGTTGAAGTTTATACAATTGAAAAGAAAGGTGTAAAACTGTAAATATAATATAAAGAGTTCACCGACAGCAGTGCAGTAAATTAATCCAATTAAGAAAAATATCACGCACGAAATTAGGTAAAGAAGTGTCTGATGCTTTTCTAAATGAGGTCTATCGTCAAAAACAGTGGTCCATAAAGCTTCGATTGAGGCAAACTGTGAAAATATATTTTTTATGAGAAATAATATTAACTTGTAAGTAAAGGAAAAAAAAAAGTCAACTCTCCAACTTGTTTTAAACTTAATTTAACTACAGGTTGTAGCTCGTTATTTTGTTATGTTGTAAAATATTTTTGTTTTTTATAAAGTCAAAATAAGGTTTTTCTGTATTTCGCTACAGTGAGGTTCGACCTGAACTTAAAAAGCACTTAAAATGCAACTGAAGTTTTCCATCCTTTACTTATGGAAATGAGTTTGCTTAACTGTTGAATCTACTCCAAGTGTAAATAACATCAGGAAAAACATGAAACACCATAGTTGGGGAACGGGTAAAAGTGTAACGACTTCTGGAAATATTATAAATGCTAGTCCTTGTCCTAGCAACAACAAGCTTAAATTACAAACATGAAAAATTATGACAAAGATGTACTTGCCTCCTGCAAATATTTTATCCATTTTTAATTGTAAGCCTTTTGCCAAAGAACCCAAGACTGAAAAAACAACTATGCTGGCCATTAAACTCGTTAGATAATCCAGAATTATAACTTGTAAAGCATCTCTGCAATATAAATATTTAAATATAAATCTTGTTTTTACAGTTTTGTAATGTTAAAGCATTGACCTGTGAAATTTATTATTGAAATGATTATAACTAGCAAGTGTTATCAATGCTCCATTAGCCAAACTCAAAGAATACACCATTTGCTGCGCTGCAGTGAACCAAACCTTTAAAAAAAAAATTCAAAATTTATACCGTAGAGTAAGTGGAAAAATTGCGAAGATATCACGTTCTCACTTTAACTTCTAGAAGTTTGTTCCAGTTAGGATTGAAAAAGTAGGCTAGACCTTCAGTTCCTCCATCTAATATTAAACCTTGAATCATCAGTGCTAGCAAAATTACGTATGGCAGTGTGGCAGTCACATAAACAGCCTATAAATCAAGAATAAATTATTACGACCTAAAATTATAAAGTGTTACAGCTTTATCGTACCTTTCCAGACGATTTTATTCCTTTAAAGACGCACAGGAATATTAAAATCCAAGTAGCGCCCAATACCAAAACAAGTCTCCATTGAAGTCCCCCGAGATCTTCAACTCCTTTTGAAGACGCGATATTTAAAATAAACCGTCTGGTGAATTACGAATGAGATTTAAAGTTTAAAAAAACCTAACTTTTATAAATAAAATATCTCTAACTCTGATTATACTTACTCCCAAAATTGCTTCGACGCTGTTTCGGGAGTTGAAGTATTTGCATCACAAACCGATTCAGTTAATTTTTCTTCTATTGAGCTTGCATTCTATTTAAAATATAAATAAACACTTAAATTGTATAAGCAAAGCATCAGAAAAAAAATTTAATACTTTTGATCTGACGTAGCAATTTTCGTCTGCTCCCCACCAGGAATCACAACTTGTCCACAGTAAATCTTTACTGAACGATAATGCCATGTACAGCATTGTGTACGCTACAATCACGTTGTAGTAAGTTATACCGACGAAAACAGTTAATACCATGCCCCAACCAATTCCTGAAAAAAAGACAAAGCATCGTAAATAAAAGTTTTATTATTTCCTTTATTGAAATTACCAATTGCTGCTGGACAAGAATGCCATACTGCAAGAGCACCACGTTGGGCGTATTGACCTCTTGAAATCTCCAAATAGTATAAAGGATATCCAATAATTACAGATAGAATTATGTACGGTATTTGAAATGTTCCTTTATTGTAGAATAAAATTTTAAATTATTAATGATCAAACTCAAGCCTCAATTTCCCACTTCTTACCACCGCCGTTTTCAAAAGCAACGTAAGGATATCGCCAAACATTACCGATTCCAACTGATAAGCCGATGCACGATAAGATGAATTCTATTTTATGTGACCACTTTTCACGTTTGACGCTTCCTTCAAGTTCTACTGATGGTGCGATATCATTAGATGCCATTTGCTAAATATGTAAGGAAAAAGTTTTTAAAATATTTACAGATCTTTTATGTTGTGCTTTTACAAGTGAAACTGACTTTCTTTAAGTAACAGATAAATTACAAAATGAATAAAAAATAAGCATACTATCATATTTCTTTTTGCAAACCTTTGAACTGTTTAATCACCTTACAGCTATCTTTGAAATTGGCTTTATTAAGCCAATGAAATCGTCATTTCCCGTTCAGTACTTTTAGTTGTCTGGTTTTCTCGGAGAATTTGTACAGATTAAACTTACTAATTAGTTTTAAGTGACGCAATAATTGTATATGTAAATTAGGTAGCACATTAATCATTGCATCTAAATTATTAAAATGTCGTAAAATTTTTAATTTGGAAATTATTTCTAAGATAAATCTTACTGCAATTTCCCTCAAAATAATGAATTAAGTAAATAAAAACTTTTTAAAAATTTTATCAGAGTGGAAGAGTAATGTCATAAATTTTAAACAAGTGAGTAAGCAACTTTTTTAAATTAAATATTTTTTATTTAGAATTTTTACATCTTCGTTTATTTCTTGATTATAAATTTTTCTGTTGTAGGCGGAATTTTCAGTTGTGATAATAATAAACTACGGTAAATTAACTTTCTTTATTATTTTTTGCGTGACAAATTGTAAAGCAATATGATACGAAATTACCATATCTATATTTTAAAATTTAAACGATGGTTGATAGGCATTTAGCACATCTGCAACTACATCGGTCAGCGACTTTAAAGTTGTTTATTTTCAACAAAAATATTTAAAACAATAGTAGCATTCAATATCTTAATTTTTGATATTTTTGTAGATTTTAGAAATTCGTTTTTGTTTACATTTGTGTATTAAAAACGATTAAAAAAAAAAAAACCCACAAAAAATCATAAATTAAAGTGTTGAATGCCATAATGTTTTTTGAGGACATTTTTAAAACTCAATAATTGAACACGAGCAGAAAATGTTTGGCGGGAAAGTTTAACTTGATGCTACAAGTAAATTTTTTATAATATTATATTATAATAAAATGTTCAAAATACAAATATATAGTAAAATCTCTTTAAACACATAACCAAGTGTAACATAAAAATGATAAATTATTAATTAGTTTATCAATATATTTAATTAGGCTTTTATATTAAAATTCGGAGTAGTTCTCTCACGTGCTGCGATGGCCGAGTGGTTAAGGCGTTGGACTTGAAATC
>JAQFZP010001935.1:0-16118 GCA_034695745.1 Geophilus truncorum
GAGTTTGTCCAGATTTTATGTCTTGTTTTCTTTTCTCACTGAACAATTGTTTTTGTTAAAGAGAAAAAGTGGTTATCATGAGAAGAAAATGGAGCTATCTATTTATTTTTTCTACAATTGTGTGATAATTCAATGGTGAAAATGGAGAAAATTGAATTTCAAAAGGTTTTGATTTAATTTGCTGTGATTTAAACTTTTTATCTTGGCAATGGGAGAATGGAATAGATGACTTTTTTTGATAGATTTACACTTTAATATTAAAGGAGAAGTGATAAATGTCACTTACCATTGGGACTGCCTTTTAAAAAAATGTCTCTAAAAATAAGATCATTATCCTAAAAAATAAAGTAGTGGAAGAGATGACAATTGGTTGACTGCAATATAGATAATAATAATAACACTAGCGTTCGGCCTGTGCTTCACAGGCTTTTTGCCCGTGCCCGTGCCGTGCCGTGGTATTTCTTTTTTTATTTTTTTATTTGCAGTTTATTTAGTTGATTGGTTAGATAATAACATAAAAACCAATGATAATATTTTGTCATTGAATTTAATAGCTATGTAACATCTGTATAAAAGCTTTACTGATGCCATAATTAATTTTAATTAAGCAAACCAGCTCAATATTTGCCATCTGGGATGTTGACTGTTTTCTGCTCTTTAAACTGCAGTAAAACAAAAAAATATGTAAAGCCAATTATTGAAGTACAGTGTGTAGAAATTATAGAATAGATTCAGTTTTGCATATTGTGCATATTGTGCGTACTGTATGGTAGGTATTGTGCGCGATGTATGCAAAGCGTGCAAAGCCATACGCTTCATTAATGCAAGTGTGAACACGATTTCTTAAGTTAAGTTAAGTTAAGTTAAGTTACGACAAAGTGTGATGGAAATTTCATGTTTCATGACGAGGGTTGCAGTATCGCAATCTTCTGATAAATTACAAGGAAATTCCGTAATTATTACGAGGATCGCGATGTCACGATCCTATGATCAATTATATTCGTCACGAGTCAATAGTTTAGCTAGTTAGTTAATTGGTGGCGCTGTTACGACACGGCGTCATTAATCCCATCACATGACGTCCAGTCGGTATAAAGACCCCGACCGGATGTCATTCGGGGTCTTTTGTTGCTCTGAAACGTTACTGTTTGTATCTCAAAAGTCTGATAAATTGCCGTAAAGTTACGCTGATTTTGAAGTGGCTACCCGTTTAGCAGACCAACTTTTCGGGACGTCGGCCCTACGTGCCTTTCACGTGGGAAGGCAAGGGGGACAGGTTTTGCACCAACAGCAAAGTCTCTCGTTCTCAGGGGAAACCTGAGCGATAGTAGCGTCGTTGCAGAACGCGCAACCATTGAGACGCGTGTCACCGCGTCAACGATTGTTGCGGCCAACAATTAAGGTAATAATTAAGTTCGCAATCGGCGAATTTAATTTGTCCTTATTTTATTTATCCTTAAAATCGTGTTCACGATTCTAGAGATAAATAACCCTGCCAGCCCTATTTCTTAACGGTACCGACAAAGTTCGGAACATGCGCACGGAACGAAGACGTCATAACTTGGTAACAATCGATAACGTGTCACGACGTTACCGATCGTTATATAAGGCTTAGACACCGCGTGGTCGAACAGTCGACCTCTTGACCCCAACCAAGCACGACGTCAGATTTATACCGGAATATAATTGTTATTAATTTAGAGATAGTTTGTGAAGTTCAGAAGTCATCAATAAAACGCCACTTATTTCGTAAAGATAGTAAAATTACTGTTTTCCTGTTACAAAAGTTAAGTTAAGTTACGTACAAGTGGGAACCCACCTTGATAAAAAGAAATAAGGTCAAAACAATTGCAATTTTCCTACGGAAATTCGTAATTGTTATAGCCACATAATTTTTTTGAAAATTGATAACTAAAAAATAATATTTGTAACTAAAAAAATGTATAAAAATGTAAATAAAAAAGAAATGCTACCAGAACAATCGCGTTTTCCGATTTCCGTAGAACAATCGACGATCGTTTTGATAAGATAAAAGTTATCAATGCTAACCAAATAAGTTAAAATGTAATACAGTACGTACCACAAATTAAACGGTTTTTTAATTGGAAATGGGATTTTAAAAGCAACGAAAACAGTTCCAAAGTTAGATTAGGCTCCATTACAAATTCAAGTGGCCTGTGATTGGTCAGCCGCAAATTCAAATTTCGCAACTTTCAAATTAATTTCTGAAATAAATTTTTCATTTTAAAAATATTAAATATAGTCAAGATTAATCTCCAGAATGAGAGCTTTTCAAAAAACCAAACATTTTTAAAATTGGATAAGCGGTTGTCGAGATATCGTGGAACATAATTCGTAACAAACTCACAGACACACCCACACACACACAAGACGAATGCAATAGAAAGATAGTAGAGACTTTGCGGAAAAAATTGCTTATGCATAACTTATCACATATATGATTTATAATTGTAAGTGATAAGTTATAAAACTAAAATATAAATACTTCTAAATTTTCGGATTGGATCAGGATTATAAATCGTGCCGTCGATCTCAGTGAAAGCAACCCAGTGCGCATGCTCACATCATATGGTCATAAGCTTAAGTTCAACTTATGCCTAGACGAATAAATTTTATTTATGTGTCATACTTATAACTTAAGGAGTCAGATTTGAACTTATAAACCTATAATTTATCATTTATAAATCATAAGTACGGTAGATAAAACACAGCTCTGCAAAGTCTCTAATAATAAAAAGATAGTAAAAAAATGAGGATAAAACGACAGCAGCAGATTTTACTCATAAGCTTACCACTCGCTTACGCATCGGCATCGTTTTTGGTAAACGTTTAGTCAAATTTAAAAAAAACCACATTAATCGATTCGTCTCGATGAGACGAATTTAATGATATAAAGGGTTTAACGATTGGATGGCCGGTTCGGTAATTATGGGCTGCGGAACACGCCAGGCGGCGAGATCAAGTCCGGCGCCAAGTTTTGAAACTCTTAACTGGCCATTTTTGACCAGTTAAGTTTAAACTAAAGTTAGCTCTCAAATGTATGGTTAAAGTTTTGGTGCAACACAAAAAAGCTTAAGCTGGGTTTAATTTGCTTTTTAATTCCAGTTTAAACTTAACTTTTGTTGGTGCAACCAAGCCTAAGTTACATACAGCGCACTACACTGTAGGTTAAAATCCAGATGTTCAAGTAACATCCAGATCCCTCATACCACAAACCAACTTTCTCATGGGCATATTTCAAGAAATAGTGCTGATTGCAAGTTTTCAGCAATTTTAAGGGCTATTTCTTTGCCTCAGGAAGTGAGAGTTTACAGCACTTTAGGGAATAAAGTTTCTAAAGAGTTCTCTTATGCCCACTAACCAGAAAAGACAAAGCACGTTCCAAGAAGAAAGTCGTGATCAAGTGGGTCAGACAAACTAGAATATCCAAAGTCAATGTAAGGTCAGACATGTATTAGAATAGATAGGATTGTGCATTTTCTATTATATGTGACTTAAAACAGTTTTGTGGTTTCTTTGATTTATATCAACTCCTTTAAGTGGCCACTAAACTGCATAAACCCATTTCTTTTATTTGAAGAACATTTATGGCAAAACAAATCCACCAGATGGCAGATGGTATAGAATTACTGTTATGATGGAAAACATAACTTTGATTTACTGTTGTTTGTATCAACTGTATTCAATCACTCTAATCCTCAAAGCTCTCTGTGCTGGAAGCTTTCTTTAAGACAATTTTCTACATATAAAAATTTATCACACATTTTGAATAGATACAGGTCTTTTTGCTTCATTCACATTTCACAGATTAATTCAAGAAGCAATCTGAATGAATAATACTGTGTTCTGAAAGTTCAACTTTAGTTTTTGAAAGTCATGTGACAAGTGACAGTTTGTCACAAACAGTGCTTTATGGATTCTTCTTTCAGTAAATCTGATGACAAGTTTTCATCAACTTTTTCTTCTTAAAAATATTTTTTTTATAAAAATGTTAAAAAAATGAAACATCAATTTATTTATTTCCTGCAGCATTTTACCAATTGCAAGACATCAATAACTACTGAAAATGGTGCAGCAAAAGAAAAAGGTTTTGAAAGAAAGAGAAGGAAGAATGAACAGTTCACTGAATCAAAGCATGCTCTGCTGGTTGATAACAATAATAACATGTCTTTATTTGTTACATCTTGTTTTGTCTACCTAGACATATGTCAACTTTTTGTGGATATTGGTTTGGATGGTGTAAAAAATTGCTATTTTATAGAAATTATTAAAGTGATAATTGAAAGTTTAATAATTCTATTAATAATTGGTTATTTTTTAAACCTTAAAGTACCAGTTAGTGGATAAACATTCAAACAATTCTTTGGACAGAGATAAAAAATATAAATTTTTCTTTTAAATCTCAAATTTTACAAGTTTTGACTCTCTTGTAATAAACTAATCATTTTTGTAAATTTTATGTCAATAAATGTTTTATTTATAGAATTATTAGCAATTAATGATTGCTGCCCCTGAAATTTTAGCATTGAGGATAGAGTGGCTTCACCTACATGACTAATTAAAAGGGGTTAAAAGAGGTGTTCCTGTGCGACGCACAGGTGACATATGGGATGAAAAGGGTTTTTGATCGATGGATGTTTATCCACTACCTTGGGGTTCTACGTTGGATTTTTTTTGTTGGTACTTTAAGGGTAAAAAAAAACTTTGTAATGAAATTGGAATTTTAAAGTTTGCAAATTGAATATAAAGCTGTTATCAGCTTGTTTTCGAGGTAAGCTTCCATATGGAAATGGAAAGATTTGGTTGTTAGTTGGCTTTATGGAGCTTGAGAAGAGTTTCATAGTTTTGAGAAGAAGAAAATAACAATTTCCTTCATGTGAGCTCGGCTTGTTTTAAAATCTGAAAATCCTTAACATCTGGGATACGGTAGCGATGATTCGCTAAGCAAAACCCGTTGAATTAAATAGTCGTGAACATGGTCAATAAAAGAAAGCACAATAATAAAATGGAAAAGATTTTGAAGCATTCTTTTAAAGTAGAAAGTACTTAGCAAAAGATGATAGAAATTTTATAAGAAACTATAAAAGCAATAAATTTTTAATAAAGTTGAAGTTTTTTGGAGAGCCATGATTACCAAGAGCAGTCAGTTCAAAGTTTAAAGAGATGATGCAGTCAATTGACTAACTAGACTAATACATTGTCTGGTGATTCAATAAGCTTTTAAAATTAAGTGTTTAAAATTTACTGTAAATACAACATGATGTTATCACTTGAAGCAAAAAATTGTGTAATGACAAGAATGGATTATCATTCTTGGTAACGGCACTTGAAAGAACTTTTTAATAAGTATCTTGTGGTTAGCCAATAAAATAACAGCAGTTAATCATTGTTTATAAATTTATTAAATTTGTTTGTTTTTTATGTACATGGCACTCTATTGTTGCAATAATGTTTATAATGCTTGAGGCATTATTCTATGAAAAATTATAAAATTGATGTAGGCTTTATTTTATTGTTGCATGTTTATAGTGCTTCAAGTTTTTTTTAATTACTGTTTTACAACAATTTAATTGCTTTAGGCTGTTTTCTATGTCAGAAACCTTTCTTTGCTTCAGGCTTTTGTTTTATTGTTCCAACTCTTTCTATGCTGTAGGTTCATTTTCATTGTTTTAATGATGGCAGTGATTGAAATTACAATGATTTGAATGTAAATTATACTAACTCCACATGACTAACATCTGGAAAGTTAAGTTTTAAACTATTTCTGAAACTAAACCTTCAAAGGAATTGATTGATTAATTTGATTTCCAGTCACAGAATGTTTTTTTGTAACTCACAGGGGAAAGGTCCAACTTAAGTGTGACATTCCATGACACTAAATAATTGATTATTATCTAAGTGACAATTCTAGTGATAGTTATGGCATGATGCCAAGTAGAACTGGCAACTTGCCAAACAAGTGGCATGAAAAGAAATAGAAAAAAACTAAACTAAGTACATGTTAAATTTATTTAATAGGTTTTACAATGTTTTGTGGTCATTACCATTAATCTGTCATGGTGACTGCATTGAAAGATTGTGGTGTTTTAAATACAATTGTGGTTTGCAACTATAAATTAACTTGGAAATCAAATCAGATGGCAGTCTCCATTACTGGACTAAACTTTAAGTTTTTTGAGTCAGTTTGAAATAAAGTATTAGATACAATTTCTTTTAACTTTGAGTCATGTTTTGGTCTGATGTTTGTGAGTAACAAATTGCATAAAATTTCCAAACAAGTTCATTACATTTTGTCAACAAATACTACTCATATAAGTTAAATGAATGTTACCTGTGTGACACAGTTTTCTGTTAGGATGCAATTTCACACATTTTAATTAACTTTTCATCAAAGCTGTGGGGGTTTAAATGAAATTTTTGCATGTGCTTCATTTAAATTAATAAATTCTTTACCATGTGACAAGTATTGATATCCTGCTTTTACCCATGCATTAAGGGGTTGTTTATACAATTTTTTCCAGACTTTAAACTCAGAGTTTATAAAAAGTTTAAAATCTTTAAGAAGACAATAAAAAAAGTTAGTGGGAAAACAAGAATAAGAAAAATATACAAAAACAGTGACTGTATTGTAAAAGCTTTTTTTTTGATGCAATAAGAAAAAAAAAACATTACTTTTTCAAGAAGAAGAAGATTTTTAAAACCAATTTTTACTTTCGGCACAGCTTAGGCTTATCTTAAAGTGATTGTTTCATGAAATTTTTATTTCAAATTTTGGTGAAAGTCGAATCTTTACCAGAATTTAAAGCACTCATAATGTTTTTTGAAATATCTTGTTTTTATGTTATAATTTCATGTTTTAACCAAACAGGCATTTAACTTATAAATTTTAAATAATTTTCTGCAAAAAATTAAATTTTATGAATTAAACTACTGGTATACATTTTTTAACATTATTATTTTTTAAATAAAATAAAAAGAATTTCATGACACAATCAATTTAATTTTAAAGTTCAGTAAAATTAAATTAAAAAATTTTCTCTTTTTAAGTCTGAGTTTAGCAAATTCTCATTTTCTAATCGTTGCCGAATAGTGTTTAATGCTGACTTTTACTAATCCAACAAAAGAACCTCTAATTTCTTCACCCAACTCTTCCTTGCTATTAGTTGCAATTATTTTCCCATTAGCAAATTTAGCTTTACTATCTCGTATCTCATAGAAGTTTCATGACATACCTCTCCTTAATTTTCTTTGCATCGTTAGCCATCGACTTCTCACGTATCAAGTCTTCAGTTGCACCTTTATACCCTGATCCCTTTTATCTCAATTCCTTTCCTTACTCTTGTGATAGGTTTGGTGAGATTCAAAGCTATTTTAAAACCATCAATTTTCAACTTTGTCAATAACAAAAAAACATTAGAAAAAATTTTTTTTTTTTATTTCTAGAACCAACAATGAATAATTCATGTAACACCACAACTGTGAGTTCAGTAGGAGTAGGTGTGGGTGACTTCATCTCTGTGGATGACCCTGAAGACATGCTGAAGCCGTGGTTCATAAACCCTCATTTTGTTCCCATCATGATAACTCATGCATTGACATTTCTTGTTGGAGTTATTGGCAACATTATCATAATCAGTACAATGACAAAGGACAAGACTAGTAGAAATGCCACCAGGTAAAAATTACTATTTAAAAGAAATAAAATGTCAATTTTATTCACAATCTTAAAGTAGTGAATGTCAAGGAAAATAGTAATAAAAATAGAATAAAAATTTCAAAAGCAGAAAAAAATAACATAAATTACTGCAAAGTTTTCCTTTTTGATATACTAAATCATAGTTGTCTTGGGAGCTTGAGAATTATATGTTGCATAGTCAAGTGGGTCTTTTATGCCTGGAATAAAAGATAAAGGCAATTTTTATAAATTAAAGTCGCAGTAGTTGAAATATTTGTAGAAATATTTTTTATTCTTAAAATCTTTATAAAAAAAACCTTCTTTTTACACACATTTAAAGAACTGTATTTTTGCATGCGTGATTTATTAATCACTTTATAAATTTATTTATCAATTACCTTTAAACCACTATACCCGTCTAACGATCGAATTGCTAGGTACTTTCTTCACCAAAGTTTTGCAGTTTTAAAAAAGTTAGATGCAAAAACTTCAATTTCTTTATAAGTTTGAAGTTTTTTCTGCAAAGCCACAATCTACTTCCACTTTGCATTAGAAAAAATACTTAAATACTGTAACAAGTTTGATTTTTTTTATTTTATCTTGCAGCATGTTCCTGGTGAGTTTAGCAGTGGCCGATCTTTTGCTCCTTGTAGTATGTATTCCATTAGAAACCCTGCATTACTTTGTGGTCACATGGGACGAAGAAGGAGCCATTTGTAAACTGTCTTCGTATGCGGAAATGGTTTCTGCTGTGGCATCAGTTCTCAACCTCACAGCTGTCAGTCTAGAAAGGTTGGCATCAATCTTGCAACAATTATCATTTTTTAAAACAACTGTTTGAAAGTGAATTTTTACTTTGCCCTCTTTGTCTTGATTTAGGTATATAGTCATCGTTTATCCCATGAAAACCCGTTCTTTTTGCACCATAAGCAACTGTCGGAGAGCGCTCATTCTTGTGTGGGTCGTGGCACTCATTTTATCGATTCCAGTTACAATCACAAGGGTGAGAGGTTTTAAAAGTTTGTTTTAGTGCGAGTGGGAGTTGATTGCATTTGTCTACACTATATGTGAATAGTGACGCTTGTCATTTAACTCTTCGATTACAGACTGCTGCATCCCTATGTTGATTACGAGCCGTTAGGACGAGTTGTTCACAAAATCACTATCTCGGAGCTTAAGTGATGTTGAGGGCTAAAAATTATTTTCTAAGATTTGCTAATAGAGGGGGTGTAATTAGACCAACCCAGAGCCCTTTTTTACCTGATTTTACTCACCCCCGCCATTTTAGGGAAGAGACTGAAAGTAGATCATCACCAACTCATACCTTTACTCTCCATTCTGTTTTACTGGACAGTCTAACTAAAAATCTCTCATTGGATTTTAAGGGCAGAAAATTTGCAAAAGCTATAACTTTGTTGCTAATGATAATGATAATTTTAAAATCAAATTTGAGCAGAACTTACAAGTTAGATTGTTAATATAACTATAAAGTCCAGAAGGAGAAAAATGAAAAAATTAAATCTATTAAAGAATATTTTTTCTTATTCACGCTTGGGTCTGTGGACAACTTGTTTACCTGGCTTGTAATCAAACGATTAACATGATTTACATATTTTAACAGCTACAGTATCAATATAAGAAACTTACACTTGTATGACACAAAACATTTTTTTCTACTTTTCTGCCAAGATTAAGATCAATTTTGAGTCAAGTTATTTAATCTGACTGAAGTAGGAACTAGGAATTTGCCAAGATGTGTAATTCAAACCGGAAGTTGAGTGCATTGGTGTTTGATTACACTCAAAATTTATATGCATTTAAAATAGCTACCGTATCTGGAAAAAAACAAATTGCAATATTAGATGAAACCAAGTCATAGCCTTCATCTAAAAATCTTAAAAACCTTCAATAAATGATTAAGATTTTATTTCATGTTGAAAAAGTTAAAGCAGTACTCTATCTTAAGATATTTGAAACCATTCTCTGTCACTTATTATTGATAGCCCACAATCCATTTGTTGCCAAGCACCAAAGAAGAATCATCTTCAACAGTGAGAACAAATATAGATGAATCACTAGGGCACTTAAAATTTGATATACTGTACCAAATCTCCAATTTCATCTAACGGCAACTTGAAACAAAGCATCAGATTTCAGAATTCACAACAGCCAATAAAAGTCAACTCACTCTTGCACTGAAACAGACTTGAAAATAAAATAATTTTAATTTTTAATACCAGGGTTCAGCACCCATCACGTATTATAATAACCAGACAAACATCACAATTACCATATTTTACTGCTGGGACGGAGACGAACGCAGCGGTTTACCGTTTGTTATCGCTGTTTACCAGTGTTGCATAATGTTCATTGTACCATGTCTGCTCATGATCTTTTGCTATTCCCGCGTTATTAAAGAGCTGTGGACGAGTACTAAAGCCGTAAGTGCCATGACGAGAATTAGCAGGTTAGCAAAACTGAAATTGTAATCGGTTTTTTTTTTTTCACTTTTTAAATACTCAATAATGGTACTTTCCAGCACGAACTTCGATTCCCGCGTGAGCATTAGTGCGGCCATGCGCAATTCCACTTATCATTCGCCATTCAACTCCAACAGCTTGCTCCGAACGTCAATTCCGCACCAAAAGGCCAGCTCTAGCGAAGATGTTCGACAAGCCAGAAAACAGGTAAATATAAATAAATGTTTTATGGGAGGGAGGATTCTAGTGGAAATGTTTGTAGGTGATATTATATGTGAAAACCTAAAGGTGGATTCACTAAACTGTCGAGTTGAAATCGAGTTAAAATGACTCATGCATTGTGCGCACGTGCGAAATTGTCACGCGTCAGGTAATAAAGTGCCCAGTTTGCTAAGATGCTAAAAACGAAAATTATAATGCCAGTCCAAATGTGGGATTTTATTATAATGCCATTGATAAATTAAAAACTTGATTTTTGTATATAAGAATGACTTTATAGTCAGTTGTAAAATCATAACATTTCAGACACGCTTAAAATCTGATGCGAGTTTCTTTGTTTAGAGGTGAAAGTTGGAACAGATTTTGAAACCAACAATACTTCCATACTGCCAAACAACAATTCCACCCTTCTATCTGGTGGCAATGCGCAACAACCAATATAATTCCCCTGTCGAAGTGCAATAGGCGTTCCGGAGGGATGCTGGTTATTATTATAGTGCATATTGTTTAATAGTAATAGTTATCAGTTTTTTATTTTGGCAATGCTTTTTCTATTGTTTCAAAGGAAACGTCATGAGCTACCTGAGAGTGACATTTATAATTTGAATTTTATAAATTTGTTTTGAGTCATTTTGCGTCAGCATAATTCACCAAGGTTAATTTGCCAAATTTTTACCATTGGTATTAAAGTAATGGAAGTTGATCACTGTAAGTAAAACCCTATACCTGTTAGTACTAACAGTGACAAAAGCTGCCTCTTGTAGCATGAATTGCCTACAATACATGAATGAACTTATAAGTATTGCAGGCAATACAAGGGGCAGCTAGGTTTTTTATGTACCGTACCGTACCCAAAACGCAATTTCCAGAAGACAGTTTAAGGGACCAAAAAAATTGTTTATAATATGTAGATTCATTTTTAATGTTAAACATTAGTAATGTATAACATTAAAACTGTGTGTTTTCTTAAGAAACAAGCCCGCTGATTGGTTGAACACAGCAGTTAAATGGAAGTGACGTCACCCAACACACATAACACCCTTAAGGCTCATCTTTTTGAATGTAGCTACTGTAAATCTAAACACCTAAAATTTATAAAAGGTTTATAAAGTGTCTAAAATTACAGCTATTTTCTAGACATTTGAACAACCTAAAATGAATGCACTGGACAAACAAGTAGCTTGTGCTAAAAATCTAATTTTACCTTAAACCATTAAAAAATACTACATTTTAGATCAGTGGTTCTCAAACTTTTCAGCATCGCGACCCACTTTTTAGATTACTAAAAGTTCGCGACCCACCTACAGTAGGTGGACGCTAAAATTTGGTTACTATTATCAATTTAATTTAATTTAAAATCTGTTAATAATTATTTTGTAACTGCTGTTTTTAAAAATTCAATACGTCATTAATGTATTGAATATTAATATAAAAAAAAAATCATTTTTTGTTCGAAATGAGGTGTATAGCAGCACTTCAAAAATTGTTCGCGACCCACGACTTTGAGAACCACTGTTTTAGACAGTGTTGGTTGGCTTCATAAATCGAATAATGTACAGTATCTCTGAATTGTGTAAAACGTACGCCACTACCACAACAACTACTTAGTATTTTCTTGGTTCCAGGTTATCAAGATGCTCATCTTGGTGATAGTCTTATTTCTTGTATGTTGGGGCCCACGAGTAATCATGCAGATTTTCATCAAACACGGTCTTGCATTATATTCACCTACTATCTATTCCATCCGCGTGGCTTGCATGCAACTCCCGTTCGTGCACAGTTGCCTCAACCCCATCATATACAGTCTCATGTCGAGCAACTTCCGACGAATGATGGTGCGTTCTTGTAGCCGCCATCGACCGTGTTCTCACGTTCATTTTTGTTGCCGCACTAACAGTCGACGCATTCCGTCTCGGCGTGACTTGCCCTCTTCCACAAGCGCTAACTACGAGCTCACTTTCAACAGCGAACTCATTCGTGTCGGACCTATGTCTGCTCCCTCCACTTGTTCCACCATGTACGAGACCAATAGGACTAGTCCGGATGATTGTGATAACGTGATTCATTGTGATATCATTAAATTGAGATGCTGAATGTATATAAATCTATATTATATGTATATACAGTATATATAAATATAGTGTACATATTATATTTATATGTATTATTGAAAATCTTTCGGTAATTTCCATACGGTCTGAAATAGGAGTTAGCGAAAACTTACTTGGCATTAGAATTACCATGTTACAAAGTTGCAAACCATCGTAGATTAGTATGGAAAATTTTGTTTGCTATGCTTTACTTTATTTGAAATTTTGTAAAACGGTTATTAACTCTTCATTACCTGGTTGTGTAAATTTACCCGCATTATCAGATATCAGCAATAGGTAAAAATATATCAATTTTTGCTACCTCGGAGTCGGAGATGAAGCGCTGTTAGTCAAATTGAATACAATTTTTGTTACTGCTAACAGAGGGGCATATTTAATCAATCAGGATCATTTTTTTTTTGCTTGACCCTTCTAGGGAAAATACTGAAAAAAGGTGTTTACACACTGAAACATTTAATCCCTCAATAGCTGTAGCAGAAAGCTTAACCAAAAAAGTTCCATAAGGTACATTTTAAGGGGCAGAAAAATTACAAGAGCTACAACTTATTAATTATTACTAATAATTTTTGACACCAAATTTAGCCAGAATCTAGTTTACTAAAATATGCATGAACTCGAGAAGAAAAAAATATTTATCTTGAATATATATAAAAAAAAAGAAATTCTAGTCAAGTTGTGTGAGATGAATATTTTTACCTATGGTTGGTAATGGAAGTTAAATACCGAATTTTCTCATATAAGTTATGGGTTGGTGCGCTGGTCACAATCAGTTCACCCGCACGCAATTGATAATGTACAAATACTACAAAATACAACTTTTTGATTACGCACTTACGTATATCGATACATAAAACAGGTTTTGTAATTACAGTAACTTGATTAAGGGATTATTGTATATTTCAATATGTATGTTCAGGATGTAAAAATATTTGAACTTTGAAGTGTTTTGTGTTAAATTTCCATTATGTAAGCATTTAGTCTTCATTATTCTTATTTCAATTATTGAAAGTTACAATTACTTTTCACGTGCTAATTGTTTATATTGTTATTTAGAAATTGATTGGGATTAGTTGATTGTAACTGCACAGACCTTTTCTGAATTGTCTGATTACTTGTAAGTAAAAGCATTTCTATCAATGCTAAAAAAATTGTGGGTTATTATTGTAAAACTAATACCGTACTTTAAATATTGAATCAAAAAATTGAGACCAAAATTAAACTAAAATATAATTTAATTGACAGCAGCTGAAGAAAGCAAAGTTTTTAAGTTTGCAGCTTGCTTCCAAGTTTGCACTAACTTCTATTACAGGAAGTGTTTCTTTTAACTATTTATATACTAACTAAAATAAACAAGTGTGAATATTTCATATGGATATTGTAAGTTAAAAAAAAAGTGATCTAATATTGCGTGCAAAGTAAATTGACTTTATCTACAGAGCCTCATCCAACTTTCATCAAATTTGTAGATGTTGAAAGAGAAGTCAATTATAGGCACAAAATTTCATATAATTTTTTTTTCTAAATTTTACAAACTTTTAAAATATTTGAAAGTTTTTAATCTTTCCTTCAATGCTAAGAATTCCTGAAAGGTAAGCTTAAGGTAATATGTAATTTTAAAAACAAGTTTACTTTAATTCCAAAGGAACTATGAAAGTCAAGTATTTTCAATTAATTAAATACCGTACCTCATCTTTTCTTAGGCTTAGAAAGATTCATTGTACAAGATAAAAATTAGATTTTTTTTAAATTAAAGCTGAAAGTTCTAGCTTTGAGGGTATTAAATTATAGCTGATAATTTTATTGTTATGAAAATTGCTTTCATTTATTATTTGCATTTTGAATGGGGGGTAGGTTGATTTTAAAAAGTGGGCAATCAGTGTAGAATGTGCTGTCAAAAATACAGATGCCAAAACATAAGAAATTGCGTCGGCATTCGCGCTTAAAGAGCAGACGCTATGATAGATTGAGCTCTAGCTCCTCCTCATCGTTTGGCCAAAACCAGACTAAACACCATCACAAGCAAAGTCAGAAATTTTCTTTGATGGAAGAAATGTATGACGCTTGGATTCAACAACAAGAGAAGGAAAAGCGAGTCAAGACTATACTCCTCTCGACCGACGCAATTTGCCATTGGCTACGGGGATTTTTCATCTCGAAGTATAATCTCACCATGTCACAAACCATTTTCTGCCTTCGTTTTCACGGGTGGTAGGGTGGTTAGGAGTGTTAGCTGAGGCCCTAACGAAATTATTTGTGTAAATTGTAAAGGTTGATGTGTAGAGTCTTGGTTTGAATTTGAAGGACATAACTTTAATGGGCGCAACGAATGGGTGTTCCGGTCGTTGATGGGCCACCTGCCATGGCTGCAAACAAGTTATGAATGCAGATCGCCATAAAGTGACATATAACTCCAACTTGAAATTCAAAACTATCCTTAGTTATGATGCTTGCTTCTGCAATTGTATCAATGATGCAAAACGTATTCTCAATGAACTCGGTATGCACCGATTTGATGCAGCAAGTTTTAAAATGTCCACAACGAAAAACCTCACACTTTCCCTGATCCCTACTGCTTTAATGAATGATGAAGTTTGGGATTGGAAGGAGAATGAGACTACATCGCAGCCACTTCTCGATCCACCTCAACCACAGCTCAATCCTTCCCAACAACAGCTGCATGAACGTTTACCTCCTCCTTCTCCTCCCGTCTTCGTGACTGCAGAGCAGTTAATTGCGTTTAACCGAGATCGAGGAAAGAAGAAGGAAGAGCTCAAAGATTTCGATGTTAAACGGACTTCGAACTTATTTTTCTCTCCGGAGTAACGTTTTTGCGTGACATTTTCCGGTTTGCTCACCCATTTAATTCGAAGTTGGTCATTAGTTTAAACGCGACCAACTTCGTATTTTTATACTTCGAATTTTCAGATTTTAAAGTTCGAAGTTCACAAATTTCAAAGGTTAGGTGCCGTGTAAAATCGGGAAATGGCTGAAAACGACTCTACAAGTATAACACAGTTAATTCGATAAAATCAAAACACGATAAATTCAAAACAAGATAAAATTCGACACGGAAAATTCGACACACAGAAAATTTGAGATAAGGTGAGCGCCCTAATGCAACCATAAAAAAAAATAAAAAAATTTACGCCTTATAGTGCAACCCAGGCTTGCACCAAAATGTAACTTATTTTATTTAAAATTTTACTTGGAAAAAAAAAAATTTAAAAATTGAAATTGAAATTATGCAACGATATACAGTATCTTAACTAGAAACGTTAATTCCAGTAAATTTTTAATTCAAAATATTGATTTTTTAATCAGTCTAAAAGTATTTGAAATGAATAATACAGTATCAACATTTTGAAACATTTGTGTTTCAAACGAGAGGCATATAATGAAAAAAGTGTCGTTTTTAGTGAAATAATTAAGTTACTTAATTTTTAAAAATGAGTGCATCTTCTGGCTAGATGATATTATTTCAACCAACTGAGAAGTGAGTGGGTCGTAGGCCTTAGAGCGCGTCGCGTTTGCGCAGACCGGATTAAGATTGAAGAAATTTGAGCGGGTCGCGTTTGAGCGGGTCGCGTTAGAGCGGGTCGCGTTGTAGCGCTG
>JAQFZP010001936.1:0-16109 GCA_034695745.1 Geophilus truncorum
TATAAAAAAACACGCTATTAATAATTATACTAATACTAAACATATCTAATAATAAAAGTTAAAACAAAATAATTATTGTAACTCAATTTCACCCGATATGATCTTATTATAATTCTCGAGATGAATTAAACTGTAGTAATGACTCATTGCATCTTCATCTTTACAATACGTTTCGCATGCTTTGCAATAGAAACCTGAAAACGGGATCATTAGCTGTTCTCCAACGTCAGTAACATTTGACTCAACAATTGCTTCCTAAAATAAAATTTAGAAATAATTAATTTTTTTTAAAGTAAAAAAAAAATTTTTACACAAATTTTTATCACACCATTAAATTTGAGTTACTCGAATCGTCTGTGTCGTGGCTAGAAACTTCCGGTTTTTTCGCATTCGCTTCTTGCATCATTCTACGATGATTCTAAAAAATTAAAAAATAAAATCATTTTTTGTAAAATTAAATTAAAAAAAATAAAATAGTAATTTCATACTTGTCTGTGTGTAAGTGTTTTACAGTGTTCAATGTATCGTCGCGGAGATCTTTGATGCGAATTACAAGCCTGACAAAATGGCTTCGCCATTATTTTCCTCTTCTTGTGCTCGACACTTTTATTATGCTCAATACTATTCCCGATGATTCTAACTTTGCAGATCTTGCAGAATTTGTTCTTCTTGAACCCATTTTCAGTCCTATAATATAAAAATCATATAAAAAAAAAAAAAAAATTAAAATGTAAATTATACTACGGGTATATCAAATAAATAAATACGTTTGGAATAGTTGATCTGTGGTCCTAGAAGAGTTGGAATCACTCGTTTTCAACTTTGTCAGCATGTGTTCAGTCCTTTGGGCAGTTGCAGCATCTAAAACTGTGACGCTCACAATATGATGTTGACTATTTTTATGAATTTCAAGCTCCTAAAAAAAAAAATTATATATTTAAAAAATAAATAAAAAATAATCAAATACCTCTTTCGAAGTACAATTGACGTTGCAAACGTTACAAAAATAAGTTTCAGCCTAAATAAAAAAAAAAATTAATTATAAAAATTAAATCATTTTAGTAATTAAAAAAAGCAAAATTCATTACTCGAGTTTTGTTCGGTGCTCGATTTGTCGCAATTCTATTCCCCTGACGAACTGTTATTTGTATATCATTCTCCAATATTGTCATCTTCTTTAATCCAATTTGCCCAATTCCGAGCATTTTTATATTTTTATCACTAACATTCTTCTGTTCGCCAGCTATTCCTCCTCCTTCTGAATTAACTTCTTGTACATTATATTCAACTTCATCATCAACGCCATCTTTCGTCATTGATCCGAAATTTTCTTCGTCTCCTTCATATATCAGATTTTCATCATTTTCAGGCATGAAGTCGCCGTTGTAGTCATCCATAACATTATCTGTATCGAATTCAACGCCATTCATATATTAGTTACTCATTTTCTCTTTCGTATTATAAAATTCTTTACCATTAGTGAGGCCATTGTTGATTCTAGAATCATTTTCTGTATTATATGAATCCGGATAAATATTATTATCAAACGAAAATTGATGCTCAAAGTAATCATTATTTTCATTTATATCTGACGATGTAGGTTGTCTCCTCGGGCTATTGTTTCGACCGTTATCAAAGTTCTAAAAAATAAAAAATAACTAAATCAAGTGATTGTAAAATAAAAACGAAAATTAATCCTACACTTTGCTGACTGTATCTGACGTGATTTTGCGCCCTCCGTTCGCAAAATTCAATCCGTTGGTTGAAAATCGGTCTTTCCGAGTAGAAATTCGGTATTTGAAAGTGTGGATTCATGTCGCTCGTTGGATAAGAAGGTCCCACCACAGAATAATTCTGTGGTCCCACGTCGTTTATGAATGAATATGGCGGAATTTGCGATATTTGTGGGGGATTTGGCCACGAGTTTGCAGCAGACATCTGTTGATTGATGTGTTGATTCATTTTCTGCAATTATATTAAATTATTTAACGAATTTTTTTTTTTTTTTTATTAGGCCTAAATTAGGCCTTTGTGTGAATCACGATCATTTTAGAAGTTAATTTTACGTAGTGAAAAAAAATGTTTTGCACTAATACCTCGTTTTGATGGCTTCACGACCTCTTTCGGGTAGAATTGTCCACCAAATTACTTACAAATAATAATAACTCGTTATTGCACTTGGCTCGTCTAAGCGGAGCGGAAATTCAACACTAGCAGCTACGGGCAGCCTATAACTAGCGTAGCACGTCACAACCGAACCGAGAGACATCTGGCGATATTTTTTGGAAACTTCTCCTACATAAAGGCGTAAAATAATAAAATTTTTATAAATGACCAATTAAATTGTATTATCGGTTTAGGACAAATCAAAACCTTCATACGACTACTTTTAACCTTTTAATTCAATACGAAACTTAATGATTATGATAATACAGTTTGTTCGTTTAAATAAAATGAAACAAAAATTATTATCTATCACAGATAATAAAAAAAAAAAAAAAAATCACAATTCATTCAATGAAATCAATATACATAAAAAAAATAAAACATTAACTCTTTGTTCGATGACGGATGTCAAAAAAAAAAAAATAATAGTAATAATAAATTAAAGAAACAAAAACAAGAAAAGAAATCACTCATTTTAAACTTTCCAAAGCTGCTTCATATTTTTCGTGATGCAACAAAGAGCGGCAGTGATTCGTAGCACCTCGATCACTAGAGAAATACTTGTTGCAAAGTTCACAAAAGAAACCTGTGAATGGCAACAAGTATTTTTTCCCAACTGGTGTATCTGGATTCCACGTTGAACTACTCTCGGTTTTAACAACTGCATCCACGTTTTTAATTTCCACTACATCATCGTCCTTTTCCTAAAGTTTAAAAATTAAAAAATGTAAATAAAATAAAATAAAACTTAAATTTATGTACCGTAAAATTGACGTCTTCGTCTTTAACATTATCATCTATTTCACCAACTAATTCAGAAACTACAACCAAATCATCATCGGTTTCCCCGTCTTTAACTTTTTTTGGAGTCTTTTCTTTCCGCGGTAATTTCTCTGCATATGATTTAAAATGGTGGTTATTGCTTTGATTATGAGTTTCGAAATTCTAAATAAATAAATAAAAAAAAAAAAAAAAAAATTAAAAAAATTAAAATTAATCTCAAAATCACTTAATCACTTACCTGTGCTGAAAAACAGTAAACGTTACATAGTTGGCAAAAAAATGGTCCTTTTTCACTTTCGATGGAATCGGGTTTTTCGGGTAATTTCGAGTTTGAATCACTCAAATCAGAAATGACAATTTCTAAAGCGTTTTGTGGTTTAGTTTCGGACACGCCACCAATTTCCGGTTTTGCTTCGGACTCATTTTTACTGTCAGACGACGTTTGATCGATAATAAGATACTCTTCATAACAGTTATTTGCAATGTTAGCTCCAGATTTATCCAGATTTGTCGATTTATTCCTTGTGAACACTTTCTTAAAGCTGTTGAACTTTTTCTGAAATTTTCAAATTTCATCAGTTTAATTTTTAAATTTTTTTATACCGATACCCGGTAGCGTACGGTACCTTAAATAAATCAGCCCCGATTTTCCGCCAGGGTGCGTCTTTAAATTGTCGCCGTTTCCCTCTTCTTCCCCGTCTCGGCGTCGGACGTGTCGGCATCTGGACTTCACTTTCGAACGAAAACCAATGATTCGACGCCTCGTGTAACACAACATCGTCTTGAAATGAATTTTCCTGCTTCACATTTTGCATTAAATCATATTCATTTTTGACGAAATTTCTATTTCCGTAATCATTTTGATAAAATTGTTGATTATTAAGCCCGTTTCCACCATAGTTCTAGAAATAATAAATAAATGAATTTTAATTTACAAAAAATAAAAAAAATAAAAAATCCAAATTTTGGCAGAAATTTACATCTGTGAATCTGTTTTGCCGTCCATAGTCAAAATTATTAAAGTTTTCTTGTCCGTTTTGAAAGTGGCTGCTGGATGAATTATTAAAATTGTCTTGTTGATAAATGCGATTTTGCGGCGCGTTGTTATTTGCGACTCTTGGTTCGCTCCAACCAACGTTGTCGTTTCTGAAATCGGGTTGAAAGTGGTCGTTTGATGGTTCTGGGTAAGATAAACTTCCATAAACGCCATTGTTGAAATTCCGTGTTCGATTGTAACGGAAAGGAGCCATTTCTAAGACCAAAAGTAAATAAAAATAGTTTTAGTGAATTGTGCGTCCTGTTATTCAATTAACGTAGTATTGATTACTTCACTCTTCACTATAATGAATATTTACATAAAAATACCTCACTTGTAAAAGCTGCAAAGCGTTTCACCGACAAGTAATGAAGTAACTCAAAGTGTCCGTCCGACTCCGTCCTGTCAGAATATTACCGGTATATTTATTATAAATAAACACTGTAGATGGCGCTTTGGCTTTATTCCATTTTTACATTAAATAGATACTGTAAAATAACTAAGTATTTAACTAAATATTTTTATACTAAATTAATTGTAAATTAATTTATTTTTAAAACAAATTAAAATTACCCAAAAAAAATTCGAAATTTCATTTTTCACCACCAGAACACCAGAATCCATCACAATCGTATAATCTTCTCTGTCCCTAGGGTGAGCGCTGAGCGGTCTAGATTTTTTTACTTCCGTTTTCGCAAAAATTCAAATTTCAAATGCAAGTTTTGAATTAAGTCATCGATTCTTCGAAAACGACAATTTTTCAACTTTTCACTATACGTAAACAAATCAAACACAACTTTTAAAAACATTTCTTCGCCCTTATTATTATTATTATTTTTATTTTTTTTAAATTACAGGGTAAAATATTTGAAAGGCAATGTTCACAAACAACAAAAACAACAACAAGAGTTAACGTTTGAAGAACGGTTCAGAGGGGCGGCAACCATGACATCAATTCATGTAAAATCGCCCTTGGAGGACTTGCCGAAACAATTCGTGGCATCCATTCGACATCATGGACGATAAAAAATCGGGATTCATAAAATTCGCAGAAATCGAAAACCGCTGGCAGGACGATAAAATCAAGTGTCTTCCAAAAGGGGTCGTGGAAAGTCTGCGGAAAGTCACGCCCCAAAACGGACTTCTCAGCTTCGAGAGATTCTGCGCGGGATTTAAAATATGTTTATTACGAAACAGAAGTGAAGTTTCTCATTCAAATTCAAATGTATCATCAAATTCAAATTCAGACGTAAAAATAAGGCAAAATGAGGTAAATGTTGCGAAAAATTCTATTTTCGTACCAGAAAAACCTCAAATCATCGCTCAAAGACCGCAATCGGTTCCCGCAGTTCAGCTGATGAGTGAAAGAACGCATGAGAAAACGTTGACAGTTCGGCAAAATAATGTGAGTAATTTTACAGAAGAAGAAACATCCCAATGGCGCACTGTCGCACTGCAAGTTTGCCGCAACTCGGAGACAAGGCTGATGGAGTACTACCGGTATTATAAGAAAAATTAAAAATTGTTAGAATGTTAAATCGTAAAGAAAAACTTAGAAAGCTTTAGTTTAAATGTTAGAAAAATATTACAGATCTTTGAATATTTTTAGAAACAAAAATAAAAACTAAAAAGTTAGAGAAAAACATGGAAATTTTTAAGTTTTAAAACGTTTTTCGGAAAAATTAAAATTTTAAAATGTAATAGCGTAAAGAAAATCATTGAAGGTATTAAGAGTTTTAAAACTTAGTTAAAAAATATTACGAATTTTTGAATATTTTTTAAAATCATAAATAGAAAAAACTAAAAAGGACAGAAGAATATTGAAATTTTTTTTTTTTTTTTTTAATCTTCAATTTTTAACTACAGTATTTTGAAACTAAATCGTCAACTTTTAACCATTTTTAATTTTCACTTCTATTCCTTGTTTTCCGCTATCCTTTCATATATTTTAATATTTTCCATTTTATCTTTTAACGTTTTTCAACCAAACTTTCAAATTTTTTAAAAATCTTTTATCATTACGATTTTCTTTTGTTGCTCTAGGTGATGGACATCTCGTAGTCGTAAGTTGCGAAATCTCCGTCTGAAACCTCTTTATCAAACTCGCTCGGCCGAGCGCCAGCGCCGGTTGAACCGGTCGGGAACTGATAGGCCGCATAACTCCCATTTCTCTTCTCTCGATACACAATTGTGGAATTCCGGGTTCGCCAACTCCTTCCGCTCCAACTTGTCGAGATATTAGATGTCCTCCGTGATCGATAGCTTTGAAAGTTTTTTCCGATTCCGTTTGCGAGATAAGTTTCAAATACTCATAGAAAATTTGACTTCTGCTCTTAGATGAGGTAGTCACTGGAAGTTGAGAGGTCGACACGGCGACTATTTCTTGTTTTGAAGCTTCGGCCGACCATTCTTCTTCTTTAATTTGTATTTTTTTCATTGCTTCTATAAGGCTTTGTCCTCGACCCGCCATTTTCTAGGATAAAATAAAAATTTTTCAGTTTTGTCAGCGAGTTTTTTGCTGATTTTGACTCGGTGAAATGAGAGATTTTAGCTGCAGTCTTAATTACAGTATTAGTGGTTTTGATGTATGATTTTAACACTAAATGGTGATTTTGGAGTCAAAAGTCACACTACTCACACTTTTGTATCGAGTTATCGAATAAAAACTGAATTCTCATTTAAACTGTCATTTAAATAATACATTTTATACTTATGAAGTCTTAAAACTAAACTTACAGTTAAATATTCGAGGTATTTGAATATTTTTAACGTCGTCCGTGTCGTCTCTGAACAGAACACCACTGCGAACGTGTGTTCCATTCCAACTTCCAACAGCAACATCTGGTCTCGTGAGTCGTGACTCGTGAGTCGTGAGAGAAATCTGAAAGTCTCGGGCCTTTACCTCGTGATGGCGATAAACTGCGAGATTTCGTCGCCCGCTGGTGGTACATATGATAAACCTTAATATTTTTAAATTGTAATTGCTAGACTGCGATGGAATAACTTATTTTAAATAAACAAATAAACATAAATAATAATAATAATAATAATTATTATTATTATTATATATTATTATAAAAAAAATGACTAAATAACTTAAAAAGGACGTTTATGACGTCATGTTTTGAGGGGAGGAAAAACCGGGAAAAACCCTCCACTTGTTTGGTGTCTAAAAACGTGAAACGCGATCGCATCGAACTGGACGGTTATCTTGGCTAAAACTACAAAACAGGTGTATATCATGAGTGAAATTGCTTCTTCTTGTGGTTTTTATTTTTATTTTTATTTTTTTTTAGTTATTAATAATTACTTTAACACACCGCTTTTGTTTTATCATGTAGTTGAAAGTTCACAAAATGACCGAAAACAACCTCCATCGCCGATGTACTGCCGTTTGCGACGAAATCCAAGCATGCCTAAAAGAATATTCGTCAATCCCCACCTTAGAAAGACTGGCGATGACGACCATTTGCATTTCCCTGTGGTCAACGGATGAAATTAAGAAAAAAATCTCTGCTTTTAAAATTGTTTCAAGCACACGAATGATGCAGAAAAATGAGTTTTGGAGGGAAATCACGGAACAAGTCACACAAACGTCGACAAATATTCCAATCTCGTACATTTTCAAAGAACATTTGCAGTGCACAATCGCAATCACAGGTGCGCAGATCCAAACCTGGAACGAATGCGTTCAAACATACGTACCACATTACTGGAAATTTAGACGACCGTATATTAACGACATTTCGTGGACGATGCACGGTACGGTAGACAAGGAAAAATCGTTCGAGTTACTTCTAAAACACGACATTATACGAAACAACGGCGTACTCTACAATTTGGCTTGCGCTTTGGCGCTGAGAAAACATGCGGACAGTTTGTGGTTGAAATTATCGAACTACAGACGGAGAGACTTAGAACATGGAACAAGACAAGCTATTGGGTGCAAAACCTTTGTTGCAGAAGACATATATAGACCAACAAGAAATAATCGGTTATTGACACCACGTGACAGCGACAGATTGTTCGACTTGCACGAATTAATGGATCACGATTTAGTGGTTGAAGATATTTGGGACTCGATGACCTCCGAAGCGCATAAAAACGAAATTTTGTCCAGAGGTTGGCAAAAAGTGTTATTAATTGGTCGTTCGTCCGATACTTTTTATTTTTTATTACGTCATTTATCTGAAAATAGATTGAGCGAGTTATTTATTGATCGACACGCGCAGTTGTTAAATGTTTTCGTTCAAACTCCCAGCAAACCGTGGCAACTGTTTTTAGGGCCAGCTGTGGAGAAATTGGCCAACTTAGATGAAACTAAAGGTTTAGTTTTGCTGTTTGGGTTGTATTTACGAGTGATTACGAAGATTTCCGGTATTTGCGGTGTCGTTCCGAGGAAATTGTTCGTGGATTTGTGGTGGAAGCAAAACTTAGGTGTTAGAGAAGAGGTTATAAAGGCTAATAAGTCGGCGTTTTGTTTTTTGCTGACGGAACTCGACTGGAAAGTTTTATTAAAGATGTTGGAAGGGTTAGATAGAAAAGTTGTGTTTGACATGATGGACACGAACAGAGGAAAAGGGATTTGTTTTCGATTGCTGGACGAAGGGAAAGTGCCGCTGAAAGAGTTTGAAAAATTTATTAGAGAAATGTTTGGGAGTGATTCTTTAGTTTTGCTGTTTAAGAAACATTTGGCTGCTTTTGGGTTTAAGATGTTTAAAATGTCTTTTTTTGAAGAAAAGTATGACGTGTTTGTGAATTGGTGTTTTGATGAGTCGGAAATGTTAATAGAAAGATTCAAGAAAATGTGTTCTAAGATGTATAAAGCGAGGAATCCGAGGATGAAATAGAATTTATGTTAAAGTAACTTGTAAAAGTGTATTTGACTTTAAACAATTAACCCAATGTTGTACTTTTAATAAAAACTACCTCGATTTCCTTTTTGCAATTTTTAATCGGAATTATTTTCATCTAAAAATGTGTAAATTATAAAGAAGGAAAACCAGAGCTAAGAAACATAAACATAATTTTATTCTTAATTTATATATTTATTAATATTAATACATTCAATTTCAAAAATTAATCAAAAAATACAACTTAAAGAAGAAGAATGGTGGGCTGAAGCTGCAAAACAAGAAATAGCCGCCGTGTCGACCTCCCAACCACCAGTGACCACACCACCTATGGGAAGAGGTCAACTTTTCTCTCAGTATTTGAAACATCTCGCAATCAGAATTGAAAAAAACTTCCAAAGCGATCGGTCACGAAGGACATCTAATATCGCGACAAGTTGGAGCGGTTGGAGGTGTGGAACCCATAATTCCACAATCGAGTATCAGGAGAAGAGAGATGGGAGTTTGCTGCCTATCTGTCGCGGAGATATAATCAGTTCCCGACCGGTTCAACCGGCGCTCGGCCGAGCGAGTTTGATGAAAAGATTTCAGATGGAGAGTTCGCTGCCTACGATCCCGAGAAGTCCATCACCTAGGGCCGAAGAAAATCCATCGGTCACGACTATGGCTAGTTCGTCGGTAGAGGCTAGGAGTAGTGTCAGTGGAAGCTTTTCCGATTAGCCGCCAGAACCGGTCGTCATGAGAGGCTATAAAGGAAAATCGTATGGAGAATAGATTTTTAAAAAATTTGAAAATTTGGTTAAAAGACGTTGAAAGATAAATGGTAAATATTGAAATATATATGAAATGATAACGGAAAACAAGATATAGAAGTGAAAATTTTTATTAAAAATGGTTAAAAGTTTACGATTTAGTTTCAAAATAATTAAAAATTGAAGATTTTGATTGAAAATGATTAAAACTGAAAAATTTAAAATTTAAATTAAAAAAAAAAAATTGAAAATTTCGATATTTTTCTGCTCTTTTTAGTTGTTTCTATTTATGATTTTAAAAAATATTCAAAAATTCATAATATTTTTTAACTACGGTAACAATTAAGTTTTAAAACTTACAACTTTCAATGATTTTCTTTACGTTTCATTTTAGAATTTTAATTTTTCCGAAAAAAGTTTTTAAAACTAAAACTTTAAAACTTTTTCTTTACGAAACACTCGCACGTATATGAATATCACGTGGCGCCTTCAACCCACAAATAGAATATAATAAAAACCTACGTTTTCGGTTTCTTCACGATAAAGCCACGAAAGTACAGAGCTTCGCCTATAAGTTTGAACACCCCTCTGGCGATAAAAATTAGAAATAAATATATAATTTTCTTTTTTTCAATTGGTAAATTTTTTTTCAAAATTGGTCTTTTTCTTCTTATACTTACATGATTTCATACGCCCGTGCAATCTCTCAGCACTTATGCGCCACATCGCACATCAACATCACTATAACGTCCATCTTTTCAACTGACGTCACGTATCCGGGCTAAATTTGCAGTCTAAAAATCAAATAAAAAAAAAATTAACAAATAAACAAAAACAAACTAAACAAAACTTCAAATACTTGTATTGCGGTTGTGGAACTTTCATCACTTCTCTCTGATCAAAAAACTTCTTTTGGACCAACTGTAAAATATTCATCATCATATTAAATAAAAAGTTGAACAAACGTTATTTCGTGACGTATTTTATATAAATTTGCTGTTTTGTGTCTTATTTTGTTGACAAATAAAATAAGAGTTTAGAAATATATAGAAATAGTATCTAAAGAAAATAGTGAAAGAGTTAAGGTTTTATAATGGTTTCACAGATGAAAGTGTGTTTTTGTTTAGATTTTTAAACAAAATTACAAATTTTTTTTTTTTTTTGTATATAAAATAAAATATCACTTTTTAACAAAAAATATTTAAATTATTAAAAGATTTTAAAATCATAAATAGAAAAAACTAAAAAGAGCAGAAAAATATCGAAATTTTCAATTTTTTTTTTTTTTTTTTTTTTTTTTTTTTTTTTTTTTTTTTTTTCAGTTTTAATCATTTTCAATCAAAATCTTAAATTTTTAACTACCGTCAGTATTTTAAAACTAAATCGTCAAATTTTAACCATTTTTAATAGAAATTTTCACTTCTAATCCTCGTTTTCCGCTATCTTTTCATATACGGTATTTCAATATTTTCCATTTATCTTTCAACGTTTTTCAACCAATTTTTCAAATTTTTTAAAAAATTTTATCCTTACGATTTTCC
The DNA here is from genome assembly GCA_034695745.1 of Geophilus truncorum. NCBI lineage: Eukaryota > Metazoa > Arthropoda > Chilopoda > Geophilomorpha > Geophilidae > Geophilus > Geophilus truncorum. Next base: position 11,132 of record JAQFZP010001936.1, read on the forward strand.
TTTGTTGTCTCATGACGACCGGTGCTGGCGGCCAATCGGAAAAGCTTCTACTAACACTGCTCCTAACTTCTACTTTCAACCTTCCTAACTTGCCACAGTCGTGACCGGTGAACTTCTTATGGCCCTAGATCGGAGTCGAAGTCGTAGGTGGCGAACTCTTCTCCTAAAACCTTCTCATCAAACCCGCTCGGCCAGCGCCGGTTGAACCGGTCGGGAACTGATTGACTATTTCTCCGCGACCGATAGATCGCATGAGGCCCATCTCTCCTCTTCCGATACTCGATTATGGAATTATGGGTTCTACACCTCCAATCGCTTCAACTTGTCGAGATATTAGATGTCCTTAGTAATCGATCGCTTTGGAAGTTTTTTCCGATTCCGTTTGCGAGATGTTTTTTAAATAATGAGAGAAAATTCGACCTTTGCCCATAGGTGGTGTGGTCACTGGTAGTTGGGAGGTCGACACGGCGACTATTTTTTTTCTTTTTTTGAAGCTTCGGCCGATCATTCTTCTTCTTCTTCTTTAATTTGTATTTTTTTCATCGCTTCTATAAGGCTTTGTCCTCGACCCGCCATTTTCTAGGATAAAATGAAAATTTTTCAGTTTTGTCAGTTGAGTTTTGTTGCTGATTTTGACTGGGTGAAATGAGAGATTTTAGCTGCATTCTTAATTACAGTATTAGTGGTTTTGATGTATGATTTTAACACTAAATGGTGATTTTGGAGTCAAATATCACACTACTCACATTTTTGTATCGAGTTATCGAATCAAAACTGAATTCTCATTTAAACTGTCATTTAAATCATACATTTTATACTTTATGAAGTCTTAAAACTAAACTTACAGCAGAATATTCGAGGTATTTTAGGTATTTTTAACGTCGTTTATGTCGCCACTGCGAACGTGTGTTCCATTCGAGTTCCATTCCAATGACAACCATGACAACTAACAACGTCTGGTCTGGTGAGAGAAATCAGAAACAATCAAAACTTCCATCACATCACCAAAAGATTAATTATTATTATTATTATTATTATTATTATAAACTTTAATGAAAGTAATTTTATTTTATTTTATCAAAGATTAATTAATTAGTGATTTCTGCAGTATGTCTATTGTATTTCCGGGCATTGGGCAGAAATCATCATAAAATTAATATTTTTTTTTAATTTCAATATTGTAGTAACATCAGAAGTAAATAAATAACCAGAAGTGAGACTATTTCGTACTATGTATTTTTTACTTTTTACATCAATTGGAAAAATAGTTTTTTTTTTTTAAATTACTTCCCAAGTTTTTTTAATTTGTTATTATTATTTTTTATTACGTCATCCATAATGTTAAAGTTCTAAGTCACGTGATTCGTCGTGATTGGTCTAAATTTTCGATCAAGCTTCCGCTATGACGTCACGAGATCTCGGCTGAATCGAGGGCTGACGAGGGCTGAACTATTTGCTGTGTGCCCAAAGCGGCCCAAAGTCGAATTTCTTTTTACACCGATACGCGATCCGTAATTCAATGCAATGACGTCATATTCTCCAGGAAGTGACGTTATTTCACTTACTAAAAAGAAATGCAGGAAACACAAGCGGCTCCAAATTCAAAATGGCGTTATATCTGTTATTTTGTAAATGAACTCACACATGACACTTCTTCAACTGTTCTACACCAACTGAGCTATTTTTATTCGTTTCCCCTATTTACAAGTTTTGCCACCATGTGAGATAAGGAGCGTCATCGCGCTTCCAAGGGTTAACCCTTCGATACCGAGCCTGTTGACAAGTTGTCAACAAACTCAGACGTGAATAGGAAAAAATTTTTTTCTTTAAAGATAAATTTTTTTTTCTTTGGGATTTTAAAGTTGCATTAGTAACTCATCTTCTGTCCAAATTTTGTTAAAAAATTGTTATTATTTATGAATTTTTAGCTCTTGCAAATTGAGTGCCCCTTAAAATTCTATGAGAGATCTTTGGTTAGGCTGCCCAGTAAAAAAAGAGGGGAGAGTAAAAGAGGTGAGTTTTTAAGCAAAAGAGGTGAGTTTTTAAGCAAAAAAAGTAATTATTTTGGGATTATTTCAATTTTTAATTTAAATATAAAGCTTTTAAAATTGTGGGGACCCGATTTTTCTCCACTGCGGTCTCCATTTTGAAACTCCAGAATCGCCGCTAGAAACCAGTGGGTTCTCGGCTGAACGATGCTAGTGATTAACTATAATAATCAATCATTTTTCAGATTGTCATGGTTATCAGGCAAAAAACAGGCGGAGCCAAGGATTTTTGTTTCTCTCGCTAGTCTACAGCACTATTATGCAGAGCCTCTCAACCAGCGAGTTAACATGGGATTAGGAGTCACACTTCTGTTAGTTTATTTACTTCTTATTGTATATTTACTTATTATTAATAACCTTTAATGAAAGCAATTTTATTTTAAACGATTTTTAAACGATTAAACTGAATGTTGTATTCATAATAAAAATAACGATTTTAATTTTTTTTTTTTTTTTGTTATTAAGTATACAGTACATGACAATTTATTTAAAAAGAATCTAACTACGGTACATCTGTAAATTATAATTTCGAAATTCAAAATATCTATTTTTCTAAACAAGACTAGTAATGAGTAAACTATTAACTAGCAAAATGTATAAATTTCAGCAGTGGAAAATTCAATCAAGCTTGGCTGTATCAACTCCTTTGCTACACACATAGAGAGCACGCCTTGAATACTGAAACGATAAAACCAAATTTAACAGTATAATTTACTTGATTCGTTACATTAGAATGTACATGTACCGTACCTGTAATCAATCTACTCATCTGTTTTAAAGCCCACCAAAACTTCTCCACACAACAGTCCAGAAAGCGAATTACAGCTCGACCGCAAAAGTAAAGTCCAATAACGAATCTTGTAAAAAGAGTTTTGGGATCGGGATCATCTCCACCATTAAATGAATATTCAAGGCCGTATTGCAACATTTGCGAGTTCGTAAAACCACTTGCTTCCATCTAAGAAAGACAGAAATCAAATTAAAAATAATTTAAAAAAAATATTTTAAGTAGGTATTCATTACATCGTTGTAAACTTCATCGATTTCGCCTCCGTGCGTTTTGACAATCGCGTTGAGCGTTTTGTTGAGTCTTTTTGTAAATATTGTTTTTCTCTCTTCTGATGTACTGTATTACATTTTAAATTAAATAAATTTCATTTCAATTATAATTCAGCATCAAACATACCTTGCTTCATTATTTTCATTTTTAAACGGATTTTCAGGTCTTTTCTCCCGTTTCATTTGGTCCATAACTATATTTCTAGCTAATCTTTCTTCTTCGTGATTTTCCGGGCTTTCTTCTCCCTCAATGTGGTCCATATAAACTATATTTCTAATTGAGCTTTCTTCTTCATAATCAGCCGATGATTCTTCCCAATCAAGTGTCGAAACCAATTCAGTTATGTTACTCGATAACTTAAGGTCTTTCATTGCTTGGCTGTTAACTGCAATAAAAAGACATTACGGTATATATTCTACCTTTAACCTCTCAACTAAAGCTACTGACTTTAAGCCGACCTGATTACAATTGTATAACAAAATCGAAACCAAACATCGTAAAATTTCACATTTTAAGTTGAAGTGATAAGTAAACTATAACTAAATAACAAGCTCAATTTCTTTCAACTCAGAATTTTATCAGAATTATACTTACGAGACATTGCATCAGACATGTACAAACTTGAATCGAAACTGTTGAAATTTTTCAGCACATCTAGCAAAACTCCTTATCCGTACGGTACTGCATAAACTTCACGATGATCCTTTCCTTTTTAAACTTTGCGTAGACAAACTTAATGACGACAATTATCAAGCCAAACAAACACACCTTTGACGGGCTCATTTCCGTTTCTAGGCATTTCAGCAGGCGACGCGACATATTTCCGCCCCCTGATGACTTTTTTTTTTTTTATTGTTTTAGCTAAAAAAAAAAAAAAAAAAAAAGTCGTCGGGATACTTTTGCCGCCCCCTATACATGTTGCCGCCCTGAGGCGGTCGCCTCGCCGATTTAGTCTAGGAAGGCCCTGGACGGGCTTTTTGATGATAATAAAGTTTATTTAGTGTAAAAAAACAATCGGTTATAACGACATTTCGACCGCTTCAGGGCAGCAACACGTATGGGTGGCAAAAGTTTCCCTATATATGACCTTTTTTTTTTTTTTAAAGGTAAAAAAAAAATAATGATAGGGCTATCAGGTAGGGGTGGGGAGCGGGGGGAGCGGGGGGAGGGCGGCAATATGTTGCGTCGTCTCAGGTCTCACCTGCTGAAATGATGGGTAGGAACGGCGCTGACTGTATTGACATTGCTAGTATAAAAAGTTTAACTGATAACACTCTGGCTCCATACTAAACAAATAATTATTACTTGTGGTGTGAGACTGTGAGAAACTCAATGGTAGTGAACTTGATAAAAAAATAAAAATAAAATATACAAATGCCTTAGATCCACTAGAAATATATTGTATATCGAAAATTTAAGACAAGAAATTAAATTACCGTATGTATGTATAATTAATTCATTGTGAACGCACTAACTAGTAGATTGGAAAGATTTAAAGTTAAGATACTAGTAGTTTGTGTGTATTAGTCTGTGTGTATTAGTTTTTTGTACGACTATATCAAGGTATTAAAACGATTTGTGTGCGCCCAACCCTCGCAAGGGGCAAGGATTTTGATCTACCGGCTTCGATTTTGTTTATTTTTTATCTATATTTTCAATTACTTTTCAAATTTCCCGCTTTTGACACTAACACCGGTTTTTGAAAGTTATTTTTAATTCCAAGGACTAAAACGAGTAGAAATGACGAAATGTTTTTAAAAATATAAATTTTATATGAATTTATAAATTTTGTTTTTACAGCTTTTTAACTTTGCTAAAATGCAGTTTCAGCTTGCTAAAATGCAGTTTCAGCATGTTAAAATGCATTTTC
>JAQFZP010001937.1:0-16109 GCA_034695745.1 Geophilus truncorum
GGCCGGGTGTCACCCTCAAACGGTGAAACGGGTGTCACCCCCAAACGGGTGACACCCGGGGCGGGCCGCCCCCCCCCGCCCCCCCCTAGCTACGCCACTGAACTTAACTGTAAAATTGGTTAGCCTAATTCACAAAAGATTTTAATAAGAATTGTGTCAAAACGTTTACTTCTAAATTTATTTATTGTAAATTAGGCCTAGTGCGAACTGAAACCAGTGCACCCTAAATACACAAAATGATGTGCTTGTAGTGGAAACCAAGGTGATAGCACTTTCGGAGTGTGCAGCGGTGTTATATGATGAGCCATGTTCATTTAAAATTCTTCTTAGACAGCGTTGTTCTGCTGCATGACGGTGTGGGTGTCATTATTGAAGTGAAGGAAAACTCATCAGAAGCAAGCTGCTTCTTCTTTCCACTCTGTTGACTTCTGGTGGTGTCATGAGCTTAAAAGTTCGCACGTGAAAAGGCTTTTAAACTCATCTCTCGGTCTACTTAATAAATGCAGGCAATTTTGTTTTTATACTCTCCACGATCAACTCTATTTTTTTCAAGAAAAAATGCTTAATCAAGAGTTTTTTTATATTTATTTTTTTGTTTAGAAGGGTTGTAATGATGATTATAAGCAGTTTGGGTGATGGTAAATAAACTGTAAAAGGAATGGAAATGTTAAGTATTGATTTTGGCCTAGTCCTAATGTCACTAGTTTTTGTGGTTACTCATATTCAATGCTTAATGGTCTGGAATCACATGTGGATTGCAACTAAAGTCAATAAAAAACAACAAATTTAGAACTTACATTTTTTTTTATTCAACGACAAAAAGCCGCGACGAAAAGATAGTCGTTGAAGAAGTCAGCAAGGAAGGAAATTGGAACTGGATAATCATGTGGTCTTGCAATGAATTTTTTCAAAGACAAAACAAAACTGTCTTTGGTGCACCTGCTTCAAACCCCACATGACCAGAGGCTCAGCTTTTGGCAAATCCATATAAATTGACATCACTGAAGACTAGAAGCCAATATTAGGGAACTGCAATTATTGGCAGACTTGGTATTGCTATTTCTTTATTGATGATCTGCAAACTTTGTCTTGTTTTCAGTAATTCTTTTTTCATGACATGAGGAGACCATAAATTGACTGGGCAATTCATATATTAAAAAAGAAGAGAAAGTTGGAAGCTTATCTTTCAAGTCCAGCCAAGGCAGTTTGCTCAAAAATTTCTTTTCCCACCACCATCAAGTTAACATTCTTTGCCTTCTAGTCAGCTGGTCTGCTCATATTTTATTCTCTTTTCCACATCCTCCACCTTCCTTCACTTTGTAGGGAAAAATCTGGCAAGTATCCAGACGGAAGCCCAAGGACCGAGCGAAGCAAGTTTGATCACACAATGAATTACCATGTTGGAAATGAAAAGCTCAGATATGGTGCTTGTGTGTGTGTGTGCACCAACTAACTTATTAGTCTGTGGCTTGACCATTTGAGGCTTGGGAATTGTTCGGGCTCAAATTCCACAAATAACGGAAAAGTAAATACAGTACGAAAATTTAAGAAGGTGGTTTGATGATGATATGAACACGTACATTATCGATTAATGCGACGATACTTGTTTCGATATGTACTTAGACTTGTGTGAGATATGAGAATTTCCTGTTGTTAAAATTTAGAATTAATTTATTGTTAAGTTTATTATAAACGAAATGGCTTATTCTTTGAGAATTAGATCAGTCTTGGGGAGTAACATATTGAAAGTAACGGGTTACGGTAACGCATTACTTTTTTCAGGACATTTCTGCAAAAATGGTACCGGTATTGTAGTTTAAAGTACCGTACTGTAACTATAACGAATTTTGGTAAAAAGTTAATTTTTAGGGTAACTTTTACAGAAAGTAACGAATAAAAATTAAAAATAAAATGTAAAATATACAAAATAAAAGGTGATGAGGTTTTAAATTTTATGATTATTTGAGTGTTAATTATTGATTACCGGTAATTAGGTTAGGTAGGTGGATACTGTGTTTTGTGTACTAGTGAAACCCGTACGGGTACGTAGCTGTAGTTTCAGTAGTGAAACCAGAAACTAGCATCAGTCTTGTTTGCATATTCATTAATCAAAACAAAGTCTTTAAATTAAATAAAAATGGAAATAAAATAATATTTTTTATAAATAGTAACTTAAGTTTTTTGGTAACAAGTTAGTTTCAATTTGTAACTAACTTGTCATCAAAAAAACTTTTAAGTAACTTTGTAACTTTTGTGCTGTAACTTCAGTAGATTCAGACGATGTCGTGTCATACGTCGTTTACTAGAAACCCATCATGGGAATGTGCGTAACAAAAAGTAATGCATGAATCTAGCTTTAGTTTGGGGGCATTATGTTGAAGCTGACTGCGATTTGATGTTGCCCAGAGGTGATGCTCATCACGAGATGAGCGTGTCACTCTGTGACCATGCCTGAGGTTCAAGGCACTATGGACACAAGCTACAAGCATGGCTGGAGTTCATAGTCTCGCTTCTCAATTCCAACTTTTGTGCTTCTGGCCAAGAAAGATCATGACTTTGGATGCTGCGAGACTAGAATAAGAACTTAAAGTTGAAGTTATAATTTCAATTGAAAAGTAGGAAGTTATTTTCCACTTTGCTTGGTCCTTTCAATAAATTTCCACTTGGAGCCTTTAAAAAGAGGAAAGTTGAAGAAAGTGCGTCTACAGTTTTACTAGCCATGCATTTCGAGAAAGTGTAGCGACCTTCAGCGCTGATAAACGGTTTACGCTCAGTTGATCTTGCACAAAATGTTAGTGGGCGAGAAAGACACGAGAAGAGGCGAGAATGTGGTGGTGCGCACAACTCGCGACTCTTTTTGAGTTTAATCAAGCAGCCATGATAAAAGGCCTGCTGAGACAAAGATGCACCACTAGTTGATACAGGCAGCTTTTACTGCCCCCTTGCGTCGATTTCATCAACATGGATGACCAAATTCTTATCTCACATTTCATTCAACTTGAAAGTGGAAACCTCATAAAGCAAGCTTAAACAAGCAGCACGAATCACTCGAGGTGAGGTGAGGTATACGAAACTTTCTCAGGATCAAGTTTTTGTATTATATTGATAAGTTTTTTTAACCTCGACAGCTTTAATATCCAACGCGAAAATGCCACATATATAAAATATAAATTACGGTATATTTTCTTTATATCCAATATACGAAAAAATCAATTTTTGGATATTGCAAATATATTCAAAATATATTTTGATATATGTGATACATATTTCACAAAATATATAAGAACTATATCGAAAATACACTGAAAATATATTTCACACCAAACGTTTGAAATGAAATATATAAGATTTTCTTGTGGGACGTGCTATTGGAACTAGAATTACGGAGTAAATAAGATTCCACCACCAGGTGTCGTGGAATACAAAGTATCCAATGGACACTAAAGAATTGGTCCAAAGTCGTCGGCGTCGAGAGGCGGCGCTTTTCGACCGTCATAATTCGATTACCTTCCCTCCAACATTTTAAAACTCAATACAAACATACGTTTAAGTCGGCGCGATCAAAATTCATGCCTAATGCCGAATTGACTTGGACGAAGGAAGAGAAAAAAAAATTCAATATGGTGTAATGGGAAATTTTGTTTCCACTCGAGCGCCTCGGTTGGTGGCCCTTTTTTGGAATTGCAATTTGTGGTGTAGGTAGAGTGAAAGGCACTCGAGCAAATAAAGCAATATTCAGCCGTAGAATAGCAAGTCGACTACAAGAGTGCGAAGAGTATTTACTTAGCTGTTGCAAAATTCCTTCTACAGGGACGACTTGTTTTTCGCTCGCTGTTTACTTTACTGTTGTGTATAGAAAAGTGCGGAAATTTCCCACCGGTGCCGTTTTTGTCGACGAACGGATACTCATGGCATTGGGCTGGGGCCACTAAACAGTGCCATCGAGTCGAAGAACACGAGCAGTGCTTGTCAAATTTACTTTTATTGATGACAGCTGATTTGCAGACGAGTTTGCGAGGTAATTCCCCGAATTGGCCAACACAACATGAAGTTAATCAGTTTTTGGGTAATGGGATGTTGAAGCGACGCTTGATTGGCCGTTGAGCCGATGTGAACGCGAGGTTCGGCGGCTTGGAAGTGAGCGATAATTCGCTATTGTGGAATTGTGTTTGGTTAGGTTCAATCAGTTTTGCAAGTTGGTTTGGGGAAAGTTGAAAGTTTGTGTTTGTTTGTTTGTTTGATAGTGTTTTGTCATTTTTGAGAAATCCTGCGCTTGTCGATCGATAGCCGGAGTTTGGTGCCATGGTTTATGGGTGTGGAGAATGGTATGGAATGACAGAAATTGGCTCTGGAGATTTATTGGAGGAAATAAAGAATCTCTAAACTTTTTTTTTTATTGTTGGGTTTGTTAGTAATTGGGTAGGGTAGGTAATGGTGATTGATGGAGGATTTTTGATTTATTCTTTAGTACTGATCTTGTTAGTGGTTATGTTAAATCAGCAATACTGATGCACATTTTTGTAGTTGTAGGATTTTAGCATTGATTAAATGACTTGTGAAGCTGTTTATCTAACAAATACAGACAGTTTTATTAAAAGCATGTATCTGTGTGAATCTGGGTTCACTCTTGCAATTAGTTTAACTCAAACCTACTTAACTAAAAAATTATATTTACCCTACACTGAAAATAACATACCGGTAGTCTCAATTTTGATCAATAAGGTTGAAGACTGCCAGTTTTGATCTAGTTCAGCTGCTTGCTATTGGCTGAATTAAAAAGTTAAGTCAAAGTTAATTAAGAAAACTTTGACTTGGTATCCCACAATGCACCTTAATTTCTTCTTAAGTAAAGGTTGAGTTATTTCCTCTGGTTGTGATTTATTAATCCAAAATAGTGTTGGTTTTTCTTGGATTCTGTATCATAGTTATATTAAAGCTTCTACTAGAGGGCATCTTAAGTACTTTTATACTTTCCAAGATGGCAGTTCCCAAGTTGGGACTTTGTGTGTGTGTATCTCATTGAATAAATGAGCTTGTTAAGAGGAAAACATGCAAAACTCTTATTTCATCACCTTAATTCTACATTTTATATGTTGTAATTTAAAACCATGCTGTATAATTTAAGACCCAAATGACATGGTTTGAGACATGCAGTCTTCAAGGTTGGAGGTCAAGATTCATGACCTTCCAATCAATAAAAGAAGGCTGCACATGTGACCTTAAGAATCCTACTCTCGAAAATACCATCATTCACAAATCCCTATTTCTTATTTTCAAAGACACCCTTTGCTAATCAATACTAAACAAAATAATCTTGACAAAGCTTCAAGATTAAAAGTTACTTTGCCTCTTGCCACAAGATAATTTCTTTTTCCGTCCTTTTATTTCCCCAGCAACCTCTTCCTTTCCATTTTCATCCAGAATGTTATCTGAGTGTAGCAGACTAATCTCACCTTTTCTTCGGTGTTAGCAATCTAAGGGGTAATCCTCTGCTGTTTTTTTTCTCTTCCTTTTCTTCTTTCGTCTTCTTTCTGTTGAGTTTGCACGGGATTAAATCCTACATGGCGTCTCCCTCGAGGAGAAGGCAGCGGACTGCAAGAAGTGCACTGTAGCGTAAACTCATTGCTCGCGTGATGAGGAAAAAAGGGAAAAAGTGCTCGAATTGTCTTTGCGACTACACAAACCAATAGACTTTAATTAGAGTTGTAAAACCTACATCAGTTTGACTTTGTTTTCTTCTTTCTTTGCAACAGTGTTGATGCCACACTGTACGGCACCCGTTGGAATTGCAAGGCTCTTAATCTTACAATGGTTAAATCCTTGATCGGAGGCATAGTAAACAAACACTTATTTGATGCCTTGGGTGGGTGTAGAGAATGTCTCGAAGCTGGAGGATTTTTCAGGTTAAATGTGAATGTAATTGAAAGTTGGAGTTTTATTTTTTTTTTTTTTTTTTTTTGGGGGGGGGGGGGAAATGGTGAAAGGAAATGAAAAGTTGAAGTTTTCCTCTCAGTTCTTTGTGGATTTTATGAGCATTATTACTGGATTTAGTTTCAGCTTGAATGAAAATCAGAGTAAATATAAAAAAAGTAGAAATGAAAAGTAGAAAAATTTATTAAAATACAGTTATATTGATTTTAAGATAATTAATCATTAGATTATGGGCCATTAGAACAACTTGTCCACACACATAAACTTGAATAGAGAAAATATTTTTATATAAGCGATTAATTTTTTTCCCTTTTGAATTTTGTACTTACATTTAAGTTTTGCTTAAATTTGGTTTTAAAATTGTTATTAATAATAAAGTTATAGCTTTTGCAAATTTTCTGCCCCTTAAAATCTTGCTGATTTTTAGTTAGGCTGCACAGTAAAACAAAAAGGAGAGTAAAAGGTAACAGTGATGACCCACTTTCAGTTTTTTCTCTAAAAGGGCTGGGGGGTGGGTAGGATCAGATGAAAGGGATTAGTCTAATTATATTCCGTCTATTAGCAAACGATGGAAAATAATTTTAACTCTTAACTGCGTTTTAGCTTCGAGATAGAGATTTTGTGGACAACTTGCCCTCGTGACTCTAATAATAGACGTACGGTGACTGTATCTCATAATCAAAGGGTTAATTTATTAATGTCAAAATTTCAGTACCGTATTTTAAAGATTAGGAAATTTCTTATTTGATTGGCTGTTACCTATGAGCACAACGGCACTGGTAACAAACAATGGAAAAGTTCATCTTTTCCAGTTTAGTTTTGTTATCAAAACTTCAATTTAAAAAAATACAAACAGATTCGAACGTAGCATGTTCAACTACGTATAAAATCTAAAACTAATATAATCATGGAACTACTTCTAAGGAGTAACTCATCTATATCCAACTTTCTCCACTTTTACCCATTAATTCCTTATCTCTTCCTTCTGGTTCTTTTCAATCCCCAGACATCGTTGATCTATAACCACATCTTTGCTAAACTTCGAAGAAACCAAATAATTCCTCAATCCCCATAATTTAAAATTGTTTTCTAATCAAATCAACACCTGCACCAAATGACCAAACAAGTCCATCAGTGAACCCCATCTGTGCATGACACTTGCATCACCTCTCCCACTCCCACTAAGAACAACTGACCAAACTCCACCTATCAATTTACAGCAAACAGAAATCAATAGCACCTTCTGCTAGTGAAACTGGGATCAGTGAATAATGAGTGACCTTTGTGCCCCTTTCAATCACACACATGCCTCTAGGACAAATCCAAGCCTCATTGACCCACAAGTAAGCTTTAATCATAAAGAAGACAATTTCCAATGTTTTTCTTCTTCAAGATGTGAATAAAATGAGGAAAAAAATCCTCTCAGCTTGGTAATTCAAACCAATTTCATTGCCATAAAAGAAGTGGGGGGAAAAACCTTCAATTTTGCTCTTCACTATGTCAGCAAAAGTGAAAATCAATTCAAGGGGAAATAAAAAAACATCAGGGAATGAGGATGGAGAAGAAAAAAAAATCAAATTCTCAGTAATATTCTGCCTGAACCAAGAGGGAAGTGAGAAGATGCACATAAAAAATCAATGCTAAAACACTTTAAAGCTAAATTATAGAGGGGAATATTGGATAAGAAGAGAGAAGCAATGCCAACACCTTGGCACTGGCACAAACCCTTTGATTCCTTGCGAGAGGAACAAACAAGAGCTGTGTGTGCAGCCGAGAGGAAAGCAATTGCGTGACAGACCGGGCTGAGGAAACACCTTCGGGTTGTGACCGAGGCGACGCTCAATTTCCACGCCAGAGGAGGCGCCTTTTGGTATAAAGTGCACTGCCCTGGCTGTCACTCTGCTGTCACAAGCTGCTGCTTACTCGACCTTTGGCCCTTTTATTTTCAGAAGCGAGGAAAAAAGTGTGGGTGAGGGAAGAGAAGTGGGATTTGGGCTTAAGGGTTTGTTTGCAGTGTTGCACGATTTCACTTGTTGGAAGTTTTCGTTGAGGAAATGAGATGTCGTTTCTACATGGTTGCCAATTTGTTGGGTCGTAATGTAATGTATTAAGTTGTTAAAAGAAATTTGAGACTTTATGGAATCTTAAGCGAAAGATGCATAAATGGCCATTTTTGAGAGAAAAGACGCATAAATTTACATGAAACTTGCATAAAACGTGTAAATTTTCATAAATTAAGATAGTAAAATATTTTAAATGAATTAAAAGTCGTTTTGAGTCATAAAAAAATTGTGTCGAAATCACAAAAAAGAAGATTGCAATCGTGCGACAAATGTGTTTTAATATGTTTTGTTGATTTTAGAAATGCAAATACAGTATAATTACATAAATTGTTTTCAAATTTTAAACTCAAATTTTCCATGATGGAAAACAATTAATTTGTCATCTACTGTAAATCAGAAAAAAAGTCATTACAATAATGTTTTTTTTTTTGGTTGCATAATTAATTATTTTTATATATTAGTTTCATCCATATACAGCATATGTGCATTAAACTCAACTTATTTTGCATAAAAATCCAGACTCTAGTTATAATCCTATAACAAAGGCTTGATGCAAAACAGACTAAATAATGTTATTTTTATTAAAATTTATAAGCAGTTTCAATGATTTAGATTTTTGATGAGTACAAAAGTCTTATAATTATAATTTATAAGGCAGGTGTGTCTGTTCTGTGATTTGCATAAACTAATATTTTTATGTTGTGTTTATTTTACTGATTTGTTGAAGCATATTACATTTATTAGAAGTTGATGAGCTGAATTTACACCTGAAGCCATATTGAAAAGTTGTTTTATGTTCCAGTTTATGTAATTTGTGGCCATAAAAGATGGAATTAGCTGAATTTTATGAATTGTGCTGCCAGTTATTGCTTTTGGATGCATTTAGATTGAATTGTTGATGAATTTATATTAACTCAAGAATGCTGGAATGTTCACATTTGGAACAATGTTTTATCTTTTTCTAATCATTGTTCCTTGTGTTATTTTCGTTGATTTTTTTATGGAATATGAAGAGGAGCATGCCATCTGCATCTACATAGATGTGATAACTGCAAAAAAAAGCAGATGGTGGAGATTAAAAAAGGGGAGAAGAAGAGAAATTGCAAAAAGCAGAGAAAAGAAATCAATCTTGTGTATAAGTATGAGAATGGAAAAGAGGATTGAAATGGTGAAGGGATTCCCCTGTGAACTACAAGAATGAAGAGATAGAGAAAAAAATTGAGCTGAATGGAAGCCAGCAAAGATTACATCTTATCAGGTATCATGGAAAAGAATCAACAATTTCACTTGCAAGGAATATGATTATCTATTAATTGCCATCGACCGGTTCGATTTATTAGTGAAATAGTAGATGTTTTCTGTTGGTGGGTGAATAATTCAACGCTTGATGAATTGCAAACTGCAAAATAACATCACTATGCTATTATGTGAAACCCATCTGTTACGCCGCCTAGTTTCAAAATTCAATACTAAATTGATTAAACATTATCACATTTTTTATTGGTGGGTGAATAATCCAATGCTTGACGAATTGCAAATTGAAAAACAACATCGGTGTACCATTATGTGAAATCTGTCTGTTACGCCAACTAGTATCAAAATTTAGTATTAAACTCAAAATAGCTTTATCTAGTACTAAATTTCACCGCTAGATGGCCCATTGATATATCCTAGCACAAACACTGAAAGGAATGGCAAAAAGGGCCTAATTCGCTGCCCTCTAGAGATTTACGGTGAAATTACACGCATAATAGGACCGATACACAGTTATTGTAAGTGGCATAACTTAATTTGTCAGCAGCGTTGATTAAGAAGTAGGTTTTAGGCTTCGCAAATTAGTATGCCCTTGTGTGGCTTGATTAATTAGGAAAATGGTGGAGCCGAGACTTGCATTGTGCTCGGTGCCAATTAGCTTGTTTGATTTGCTAATTATTTGCGGAGGCTTTTAGAAGTAGAAAGAACTTGTGAAATGGTAGTGAGAGAAGGCAAAACAAGTGCGGATTTATCACCAATTACAAGTTAAGTCTCATTAAGTCTTTCGGCAGAAGCAAAGGGTTAAATTATTGTTAAGTCTCGACGCTTATTTGGTGCCGAGAGGGTTATTTCTCCCCCTGGTAATTTCACTGCCAACCCCAAGCTCGGGAATTAATTCCAAACCATTGGGCTTTGCTTTGGTATTTCATTAAGTTTCCTGGACAAGGAGACCTCATGAGCAAAGGGGGAATGTGGGTGGGAGGGAGGGAGGGTGGGAGCACATTCTTAATTACAACACATGGTTTGGTGAGAAAGAGAAAAAACCTAAACTTGGCTTCTTAAAGTTTAGCTAGAAAAAAGGTAGAAAATGTGGGTAATGTATGGCTCAACTGAATGATGAAGCAGTTAAAGGGGTGGTTCATTAAATCTCAAGTGGGGATCAATGAATGGGGGAATTTGGATTAGTTTTTTCAGGATTGGGAGGTTAATTTGGTTTTGTCATGTCTGGGGAGATGGTAGAGAAGGGGAAACAATGGATGTTGGTCTGGTGTTGTAGAAAATTTTAGGATGAGATTTTTTACGTTAAATAGATTGAATAAGTAATGGTTAATTTGGTTTTGTGATGTGTGGAGATTTGGTAGTGAAGGGGAAACAATGGATGTTAGTCTATTGTTGTAGAAAATTTTAATAAGAGATTTCTGACTACTTCTACATAGTTTTTACTCATTGTTACAATATTTATAATTTTTAACAATAAAATATTTTTTTTACTCTTAAAAATATTTTATAACAATATTTTATTGTTTTAAAGTAGACTTAGACTAGAATAAAGTTGATTTATTTTTTCAACACTTTCTAAAGCCAGGTCTTGGGACTTCTTCTGCATTGTTTTGGTGTTGTAAGATATTGATTGCATTATGAGTTTTTTCCAGTTAGGCTTGGGATTTAGATTTAAGCTTGTTATTTTACATGGATGTTGAGAAGTGCAGAAAGGGAAATGAGATTTATAAAGTCAGCAAGGTTTAGCACTGCTGACATGGCCTGACATAAGTCTCTTAGCAGTATGTATTGACAAAACTGGGCAGTGAAAAAACAAGAAACAAACAAAACAAACTAAACAAACAAAGCTTAACTTTTTAAACAGACTGGTTCAATTATTGGTGTTTTAAGATGAACCGGTCTCACAGCAAAACTGTCATTTATCAAAATGTTGAAACCAGCCTCAACAAATCAAATGTTGATTTGTTGCTCTCACATTGTTCTAAAGCCACCAATGCAAAGCCCATTCTTCTATATTATTTGAAGTGGCTTTTTCTGCATCACTGACTACAATAGTGCAGATGCTTCCTCTTTGTCTGTGGGAGATATTGTTTTAATGAAATTGGCTGCACTCAGCCATTAGCAGATAAAGCTCAGATTTCTCCAGTGGATTTTAATGTTAGCCTCAGAATTAAAAGTGATTGTTGTTCTGACCTGAGTTGTTGAAATGCCTTGCAACTCATTCATTGTAATGGGAGGCAGTTGTATGCGGAAGCGTCTCGCTTTTGTTAGTTAAGTAGTTTATTTGCCACCAGAGGGCTCTCCATTTGAAGCTGGCGTGCTTTGCTTGATCCATTTATTACATTTGACTTCTCCTGGCTCTGGATTAAGTCACCAATCATAAATTCTTCGCTTCGAGCAGATTACGGGTTTTCGCTCTCACCTTAATCCCGCGCTAACAAGTAAGTGCAGTGTCACTTCACCAATGGCAGATGAGAGAGAGTAATGGAAAGATTGTTTGTGGATTAAAGGACAACTGGCCTTTAATTGTAATTGTTTCAGTATTATTATGATCATTATATTATTTGATCAATTTTCGCAGGACATAATAGAAGACGTTAGACAACTTATGGTCATACACGATCTGGCACATTACAAAATATAAAACTTAGCACGTTTCCAGAAAGACTCACGTTTTCGCAATCTACGGAAGTCTAAAAGAACCATATGTAACATTGAAGACACATTTTCTAATCTACGGAAGTTTTGAAGGAGTGTTCTAATTGTTGTATTAAGGCAACAAAACTATAGAATTATGAATTGACTATTTAAATGTATATATATTTGGTCAGAAAAAGCTATAGATACTTAGAAGGACTATTTGCAATATCTCCTTTAGGTTTTTATTAGTAAAGAGCACCATGGGTAAAATTTGGTTGTGCCAGCTCCAGCATTTCTCACAAAGTTACAAATGTTTCTTTTCATATTGCATGACATGAGTAAAACCACCAGCTCAGGTCCAGCGCTGACCAAAGTGACTTGAAAGGACAAGCGGATTCTTAAAGACCGTAGTCGTTGCGGTCTTTGGTCATTTGTCATGCAAAGAACTTTAATCCAAGCATCTTAATGGCAGATTAAAGCCTTAACTTCGCACCAAAACAATTATTCCACCTCCACAAATCGGAGGAGAGCAAAAGTTGAAAACTCGACATGGTGGTAAATAAAGTTGAAGGCAAGCAGCAGCTACAATACAACAATTTATTGGCCTTATCTGCCTTATATGCACATGAAGCGAAGCAATTTGACCGTGAGCCATGCAACGCATATTCCACGCTTCTCATCTTGTGAACAGCAAATTGCATCAAAGCAACCAACAAATCCCTCATCGTCAACGAACATTATTCTATAGCAATGTGTGGGTGGGGTTTTGAATTTTTTGAGTTTGTTATAGCTGATGAATTTTATTGGCTTCTCTGGACAAATTTGGTGTAAAAAATTATTAATAATAAAGTTACATCTTATAAATTTTGTGCCCCTTAAATTCACATGAGAAGTTTTTGGTTAGGTTTCCTTTTATAACAAATTTCAGTGGGCAGTGTCATACTTCCTACAAGAAACTTTGAGGATTTAAGTCAATCCATTTTTAACTGCATTTAATATTTGAAAAACATTTCCCATGCTGTGTTTATTCCAACAAAAGCACCACCACACGCTCGTTTCATCTCCCATCAACCACTCCTGCTGTCACTCTTGGCAATAACCTTCCACCTACACTTCTCATCTGATGCATTATGTATAATGAACCACACCAATGCTCCTGAAGATGCTCTGCATAATTCGAATATCTTCACCGACACCCACAACCCGCTCTCCGGCAGCGGTCGCTCAATTAATTAATTCATTCGAGCTTTATTCCGGCTTATTCCCCTTTATTATAACCATTCATCACAAATTCCCATTTCGCACTCTTCGCCGCTTTAAACAACGTGCATGGCCCGGCTAATCCGCTTCGTTGCTTTAATTATGCGCTTCGGTCCTTTTAGAAAAAAAACATTACATCTACTTCCTGTTTCCCTTCTCCATCTTCCATTTTTCCAGCACTGGCAGGTTGACAAGAAGCAAGCGCACGTCAACGAGGAACTTGCATCCGGAACTAACTAACTAGAAACTAATCTCTTGGCTCCACCTGGCGTGCAAACTTATGCGCACCTGCATTTTGGTGGTGGACCTTGAATAATTTACAAGGAACAAAGCAGTGCAGGGCAGCACTTCCTGACAAACTAACTTTGCAGAAGATTGCTGGTTGAGTGAATGCAATAATGTTTACAAAGGAATGAAAAACCTTTGCTGAATAACAGTAGATGGGTTCGGTAATTTCGGAATCGATTAAAATCCAATAAAACATAACTTTCAACTACCGAGCACTATAATCACTCTCTAAACTTTCTTTCTAACCAACCCACTATTTTCCCAATAAAAAATCACTATGTCAGTTCAACTACCTGCAACTCGCCTTTAAGTGGAGAAAATCGATAAATTCTCATTTAAAAATCGAATCGAACGTGGTTTTAACGAAGAAAAGTTTAATTTAACCCTAGGACAAAACGCCATTGTATATTACAGAAGTCGGCTGACGCGGCAACAAGTTTTGAATGGAACTTTATCGACCTGTTGACCAGTGTCCACTCCATGTCAAGTTGCATTCGTCAGGCACTCAATGGCTGTCTCGTGCACTCGTGCCCATTGGCAATATCTTTGATTCCCTTTCTCTTATTTCTTTTTTTTTTATTTTCATATTGATGCCTACGTTGACGACGGCTCTGTCCGTTCGCTCGACTGACGATATTAGACTCGCATGTCAAATTCCAAGAGAAAATGGCTGACCCCATGCGGCATTAAAAGTGACAGGTCCAGTGCACGGTTGCGCACCATCGGCTTTTTCATATGGGAGATGTATAAAGAAGCAAATACTTGTAGGAGATGATTTGGGCGTTTCGACTTCGTATTGTGTTTTTATGTTGTTCGGGAAGTCGGTTAATAATTTCTTGAGAGTTGCTGCGAGCGGAAATTGCAAAGTGCCGTAGACTAGGTGCGGATAAAGATGGCTGCAAAGAGGAAATGAGAGATTCCGGCGCAGTTGCTTTTCTTTCGTTTTAGAGTTATTGGAGTCCTTTAAAGGTCGAGTGAATTTAACTGGTTTATTATTAAAAGTGAATTTATTCGTGCGAGCGGTAGGTGCGTTTAATTTAGAGGACGATAAGTCACTTTTTTTCTTTTTTTTTAATTTTCCAAGCTTGAATTGGTTTTTTTGTGTTGTTTTTGAGAAAAGTGACTTTTCAGAAAGTCTAAAAAGACATCTTTTGAAAAGTGGGTCTTGAGTTAATTTTTTTTGTTTTTTTAAGTTGTTTTAACACAGAATTCTTAGTCAAGAGATTATAAGAAAGTGCAAACAAAAGTCACTTATTTTTAAAAAGTAACTTTATAAAAGAAGAAGTTAAAGTGACTTTTATGAGGTTGAACTCAACTATTATTCAGTAGGTAAGGGGATTGTTTACTATTTAAATTTGTGTAAAGTCTTGTTCTAACAAGAGAAAATGACACGAAAAAATCTGAAAATCTTGGAACTAAACTAGTTTAAACATGATTTATTACATAAGTTTAAGTAATAATTATCATCATTAATTTTTTAGTTTATTTAAGTTTGGGTAAAACACTATATTGAACCATTTCTAGGTGGGTTTATTTATTATTTGAACATTTATAAAATCTTGTTTTAAAAATTATTTTTATTCTAAATTGTCATTTTTTTTATCTATCTTGAAAAAATGTGTAAATCTCGATTTAAACCAGTTATAACGAGATTCATACCAGTTCAAATAATAAACGAACTCTTCTCTGATTGCGACCAAAGCTGCCTCTTGTACTGTAGCATGAAATGCCTGCAATACATTCATAGAATTTAAATAGAAGCATTGCAGGCAATTCATGCTACAAGGGGCAGTCAGACTTTAACCATTAGTCTAAGCACTCCTAAATTTAAAAATAGTTCTGTATTTAATCACTAGAGTGCGCCACTCAAAACTCAGAATTTTACCATAGTTTCACTTCTCTTTAACTCTAAATGGTTTTGAATGATGCACGAGTAGCACTCAAATCCAATTGCATCAATGGCTTCACTCTGAAGCAATTTACCTATTTCTACCTGAACTAGGACAAATTCTAGGCCAAAAGCAGCACGAATGCAACTAATGAAAACTGGGTTTACCGGTTAGTTTATTAAGCCGCTCGGTTTGTTTATTAAAACCATAGTTTAAGCCCCGTGTCTTCTGCTTTCGGTTACCGCAACAGATGAAAGTTCTCTCGTGGGCTGTCAATCATGCCACGGTAAGGTGAGTCTAATAAGCGGTGTGCGTGGTGGGTGTGCGTTGCCATGGTGATGGAGATTTTAATTTTTTCTATTTTTTTTTTAAAGATTGGGTGGATGTCTGGAAGTGGGGTGGGGGTTGGTTGTAAATATTTAATGCTT
This sequence comes from Geophilus truncorum, assembly GCA_034695745.1. Classification (NCBI taxonomy): domain Eukaryota; kingdom Metazoa; phylum Arthropoda; class Chilopoda; order Geophilomorpha; family Geophilidae; genus Geophilus; species Geophilus truncorum. Next base: position 15,754 of record JAQFZP010001937.1, read on the forward strand.
TTTCGGTTTTAATTAGTTAATTTGTTTATTTATTTATTTTGTGATGAAAATTTGTTTGAATGGATAAAATGGCTGACATTTAACAGCACAGTGGTTTAGTAGCTATCAGTGTTGATAAAGGTGATAAGAGGTTGGTTGGTCGTTTGAGATTAATTGGAGATTAATGAGATGGTTTAGCATTTAGTAAAATGAATGTCAGTGTTTTTATATTTTCTTACAAGATGGTGGTGATGCAATATAAAAATTATTTTAGATATTGTATGTATTTTGTAAAAATTGCTGTTTTTACAAAGTAAACGCTTGCTATCTTTCATCTCAATAATAAAATACTACCAAAAATGATAGAATGTTATGTA
>JAQFZP010001938.1:0-16109 GCA_034695745.1 Geophilus truncorum
TTTATTTTATTTTTTTTTTTTTTTTTTTATTATTTTTTTTATTTATTTATTTATTTTTTTTATTAAATTTTTTTTAAGATGGCTGTTTACGAGGTAATTATATTTGAACTTTCTTATCATTGTAGAAAAGCAAAGGAATTGCAGTTTGATTCTAGACGTAACAGAAAGTTTTATTATTTTGAGTGCACCTACTGGGTCTCCGTATTTTTTATTTTATTTTTCGCAATCACTTCCGGCATGTGAGGTGCTGATACAAACAAGTTGATAATTTTTTTTTTTTTTTTTTTTTTTTTTTGTTTTTTTAGATATACTTGTATGATAGATAGTGTTTTATATAGATAGTGTTTTATTTCTTTAACAAATTATTTTTTTGTGTATTTGATTTCAGGTTCAGAGATTCTCAGTACAACTTGTTTATTTATTTAAAGTTTTATCAGTTACATGGGATTTTCTATAAATTTATAAAGAAATAAACGAAAAAGACCAATTTTAAGCCGATTTTTGACCAATTTACATGAGAATTTCGATGCATTCTAACACAAGTAATTCGACTAAACAAAAAAGAATATCTAAAATAAAGCACATTTGCTTCTAATTTTTCAGATAATATAAAAACCCCAATAAATAGCGTTAAAAACGATGAACGACACTGGGAAGACGACTCTAGACACACGATCGATGATGCTCACGTCCGTGATTTGTGGTAAGGACGATTTTAGTGCACCCGCACCTTTTTTCAAGTTTTGCAAAAATCTCTGTTTTACAGCGCACGTCGCTCGCTTCCGCCGCCCGTAGTTGCGAGCGTTACAAGTGGCACAACGCAGCGGACTGTGGGGATTCATCAACCTGAAACTCGGCGGCAATGAAGGCACGTTTTCTACCGGTGTGGTTCTGTTGGGCGACGTCGAGGATTTCTGGCGTTTTCTCAGACTCAGAATGGGCGACAGATGAACGTCTTGCAACTCGATGACGTCATCCTTTAAGTGGAGCCTGAATCTCGTAAATTTGTTTGCTTTATTTTTCCCGTCTCGTTATTTTTCTTACCTTGATTATGCACGCCATGTGCTGCGCCTTGGTCGTGGGCGCCGTGGATTTTTTCTTTTTTTTTGCCCGGTTGCCCCAGTAGGTGTAGTTGACCGCTGCGTACTCCAAGAGAGCGGCAAACACGAACACGAAACACATGACCAGGTATATGTCAATTGCTTTTACGTATGAAATGCGTGGTAAAGAGGACCGAACACCAGTACTGATGGTGGTCATTGTGAGCACGGTGGTGATACCTGTTACAAGACAAGTACCTAATGTATCTGTTCTGTTGATAGAAATTATCGAAAATAATTCGATATTTAATCAATGATTCTGATGATGAGTACATAACACAAATAATTTCATTTTAAAAATTCAAATGAAACTACTTGATGCCTGAAATTAAAAATTAAAACAATGTTTCAAATCAAAAGTTGTAAATCAACAAGTAATTTCAGCTATAATTACAGGTTCTTGAGTTCACATTTTTTTCTATTCTTTTGGATTGTCATTTCGAATTTAATTCTTGAAATTAATGATTTTTCTGTGGCTTTTGCTAGCTATCAGCAATTGGTAGGGCCAAAGATCGGTTGCATAATTACCTACCTAAGGCGACTCTTGCCGAAGTCGCTTCGTGATTGATCCAAAATGAAACCCATGACAGTTGTACAATTAAAATCGATGGCAAATAAGTTTGGAAAATGAAGTAACCAATGTTGCGTTGCATTATAAATATCAATGACAGCCGTTGATAAGCACCTAAACGCATTTCAAACCAATTTTACACGAAAAGTTATTGACGTTTAAATGTATTTACAAACCTGTTGCCAACGTTTCTACTCTGTTGGTTGTTTCGTGCCCAATTACGGTGACCTGGGGCAACTGTGCCTCGTCCACACCCCGGACTGGTATACTTTCCCAATTCATTTCTACATCTAACACTGTATAACCATCTACAATAATATGGCAAGGATTTTACTGGAATTCAAAAGCCTAGTATCGAAAAGAAGGTTGGCGCGTTGTCTCCTCCTTTTTTCACTGACGTTTTTCCTTACTGTATTTTTACTCAAAATTTTACTTCACGTGTCACACACAAAACATGTGATAATGACCTCACAACACACGTTATTAAATTAAGAGGGCATTATTTTACTTCTTTACATTATATACCAATCAATACAGACTTTATCTTGATGCACTTGTACTTGTAATATTGAAGCAACGTTTTTAACATGAGTTTTATTTTGGGGAAAAGTCAGTAAAGACGAGAAGTTTCTTTTAAAAATGACATAAAATAGATTAAAATTTTGTTTCCTGTGGTTCAAAATACCGCATATATTGTTATTTTTAATAATAGAAGTAGTTTCTATTTAGAATAAGTTACAATAGAAACACAACTTTTCTCTATTTTGCATCATTTTTTTTTTAAATTTTACACAGTACATCCCTATCCTATAGAGCACTTACAACTTTCAATTTCAACTGTGCAGTTTTGTGAGTCCAATGGATAATAATGCAAATCCATCATACACGCTAAAGTTGTAGTAAATCTAGGTTTAAAATATACACATGAGTTTGATGGTGCAGAAAAATTCAGTTTGCTTATTCGAATATCATGCAATGGCGGGACTCGCACCTTGACACCATTTGCAACTAAAAATCAGATTTAAAATTTTGGAACAATGCTGAGTTTGTGCAATTTGTGGAACCGGAAAATCAACAATACGATCATAAATTCATTTTTTGATATAAAAATCCAAAAAAAGAGTGGTTAAAAATAATGGTAAAAAATCTCATTTGTGGGGCATATCACAGTCGATTAATTTTATGAGATATAATGCGAATATCGCGTTTCGTCCATCAAAAATAAATACCACTCATCACCAACTTGATGTTTTCCCATTCCGAAATGCATCAAACTCGACAACACACGCATTTATTCAAATAATTCAAAAAAAAAAAAAATCAAAAATCATTATGCACACCCCAGCATGCAAAATAAAAAGTTGAATTTCCCGCATTTTAATATGGTGTCGAGATCATAATTACACACGGCCCATATCTCATTTTGACATTTTAATTGTTATTGTTATTATAACTGAAAAGGAAATTTCATTACCTCATGCCGTAAGCTACGTAACCGTCTCCGTACAGTCTCACCATTACATTTTTTTCCGTCACGTCGTGGAGATAGGAATTTTTATCATTTGCGAAAAACGTATCCGGGACCCATATCTTATTAGCAAACTCCCCAGAAAGTGTTAATACTTGGTCTCGCGTCGAGAAACTCAGTCGCTCGTCACGCCAGTATTGATTTAAGTACAAAGTAATTGTATAATCCTATTTACAAAACCAATACCTTTAATTAAAATTCAATTCGATTAAAATAATGACTTTTTTCCCCCATTTTTACCATATTTACTTCAGAAATGCCATCAAAACTAGCAATCGTGATATCCATTCCAATCTGTAGCGGTTTCCCTTGAAATCGAAATTTATTAAAAAAAAAAAAAAAAATTGAAAATTGAAAATTGTGACAAATTTTAAATTTACCCCCGAAATTAGGTCGCAATCGGATATCGTAATCTTGTAGCAAGTGATCAATAATGCGACTCACATTTGCAGGCTGAGTTGAGTTGGGATGATGCGATGTCAATGTCATCCTATGTCATTAAACTTTCTAATGTCGTAATTACAAGGCGATTGAAAGTTTGACACTCACCGATGAGTCTGTAAGATTATGATTAAGAAGTACAGTGCTTGGGCCGTCATTCCTTCAGTCACACGGCGAAAATTGATCTCACTCGCGCGCGCACACTCCTCCGCTTCACTTTACCGCGTTGCATGGCTTCGTGCGCATGCGCTGGAACCAGCTTGAACCTTTCTCGGTTTTGGGGTCTGGGGATACTCGGGGATAAGGGAAAGGTTAAAAACATTTTTTTTTTTCTCTCTTTGAAATTTAATTTCACCAGATTAAAAAGAATTATTATTTTTTGTTTTTTTACTTTTTTAAAATTATATATTGTTATTATTAATTTTAAATTTTACACTGAATTAAACTTAAGCGGGTTAATTCAGTAATTTAACCTCAAAGACCTAATAACAGCGTCTGGCATTGATAACGTTGTACGTTGCAATGTATAAGAAAGAGTTAAGTGCTTCATACTTTTCAGCATCGGAAGCAACTTTTTATTATTATTTTTGTATAGGATTCTATTAAAAGTTCGAAAAGATCACCTTATTCAATTTATTTCCTATGGGGCCACAATGCAATTAAGGAGCCAACACTATTTGACCACACCCAACACAAACATTCGCTCGTGTCACTTGCCATATGACGTTTACAACCCTTTTGACACCAAAAATGACAAGAAAATCAAAACTGTTGTAATTAAGCTATAATAATAATAAATTTAAAAAATAATAAATAAATTAAAAAAAATCACATTTTGGTCATTTATTATTAATAACTTTTAATTTTAAATTATTTTTTTGGGTTGTGCTTGGATTTTCAGTGTTGGATTAAGGAATTGAAAACTGAAATTTTCAGGTGATCACATATTGGCAAGCGAAGTTTTGTCTGGTGTTGTTAGATAAAGCCAAGATTTTGGCATCCAGCTTCAGTGAAGCGTGCGCTTGCGCAGTAACATATGTGGCGGTCAACTTCGTTTCCCATTTCTTGTATACATGCGACTGGTTTTTACGTGGAATTGCAACAAACTATGCTTATTCAAGTGCTTCTTTTGTTTTTCCTGCACAGGTAAGTAGAAAATTTTATTTAAGACACGAATGAGGTGTCGCGAGGTCGTTTCGCGAGGTCGTTTCGCGAGGGAAGCTGGGAATTAATTACTGAATGTCAGTTTACAGTTTTCAAAGTCAATCGCAAGTTTCGCTAATTGGCCAACCGTCGACTCGAGCGAGGATTTAAGCAAAAACATCAGCAATTTGCTGGATAAGTTATTGAAAGACTACGATAGTAGTCAAAGACCGAGATCAGTTACAGGTAGTGTTAATTAACAAAAGTGATTCAGACATGATTAATTATTTATACGTATAATTAGATGAACCTGTTAAAATAAATGCCAGCATGTTGGTGAGAAGTATGGGTCCAATTTCAGAAATGCGAATGGTAAGAATAAAATTTATGATCGGGACCATTTTACAGATAAAAGTGGCAACCTACTGCTTTTGTTATTTTTACCAGAAAATTAATGCTATGATAAACAAAGGTTGTTTTTTTTAACAAGGCAGTAAAAATAGTTGTTGGTTCTGCTACTTATTACTTATAAAAAATGTTTGGTGATTAGAAATAAGTAAGTCATAACACATGGCATATTTTATTTTTGAAAAATAGAGGGTTTTCACCTAGATAAAAATAAATGTGAAATTTAATACAGTAAAACCAAATATTACACAAATTAAATAAATAAATAAATAAATAAATAAACAAGTAAATAAATTGCTACAGCATTTAACACGTTAAAACCTTTTTAGTTTTTAGAATTGCAATATAGTTTATAGAATTAGTTATTTAGTTAGTGACAATTATGATGTAGCCTTCCTAAATATTAACAATAAGAAAATTTGAAAAATTTCAAGTAGGGAAAAGTAGAATAAAAGTTGCATAAAGTACTAGGTAATAGTTGCAAATAATAATAATATTAACGTTGGTAATTAGTAAGTGGTACTGTGGTAGTAATCGTTTATTAATAGTTTTGAGAAATAGTAATGGTAGCTGTGCAATCATTGGTAAAGTTTTGTTTAACGAGATTAAAAGTGAACTAGTTTTTCTTTTTAAAAAAGGTTTATAAATTTAGCTATAAAAAGGGTGAGAAAAACCAAACCAAGTGTCTCAATGAAAATGATGATGTGATGGAGTGATACTGCTAATGTAAACTTCCAAAAATAATGTTGTGGGAGTTATCTTGGTTGTAAATCACAAGCAAAAAGATTTACCCAACAATCTGTAGCAAGTTTAGTTTGTCTAAATTGCTTCAAAATTATGACTGGAATTCAATTAGATTTTGATGAATTGGATTTTTGTGGTGTGGGACCAAGGTACAGTATTTGTAGACGATAAATGTAAAAATTCCGATCAAAATTCACATTACCATCGATTGCACAGCTGCAGTGTAATTTCCCAATACACAAAACTAAAGGAAAATAAGTTTGGAAAGAAATGTCTAGAAATATGGCTATTTCAGAAATTTTATTGATGATTTTAATACAAAGATTGCAAAATCAATTGTTTAGTGCCATCCATTACGTTATAAAATGTTTTCTGACGTCCAACACCTTAGAACCTAGTGTAGAAGCCATTGTGTTGTATTACAATATACGAGAATGTTGTGCATGGGATTCTAGACATATCAAATGGATTGCTATTTCCGTCAGTCGTGGACTGACTCCAGACTTCAGTTCGAGGGTCCCGTCAACCAACTCAATTTGAGCATTAAGACGTTAGACGGTATTTGGAAACCGGACACCGTTTTCCACAACGGTCGCAACTCGCAGATCCACACGATGACCGTACCGAACAAATTATTGCGAATAAAAAAGAACGGAGAAGTTTTTTATTCAGTGAGGTACGGTAATGGAAAAGTTACGAGATGAGCGGTTTCTTAATGGCTTATAACTCGTCTCGCTGCAGATTGACCATTAAAGCTTCATGTCCAATGCAATTACACAAATTTCCTATGGATGTACAATCGTGTCCGCTGGTGTTCGGAAGTTGTAAGTACGTTCCTTTTCTCAGAAAGAGAATGAAAAATGTGTTCGTTTCAGTTGCGTACAGCAAACAAGATGTCATTTTCGTATGGGAACGCGTGAAAATACACAAATCGATGGCGTTGTCGCAGTTCGACTTAATCGGAGACCCGCAATTAAATAACTTTAATTTGACAATTTCACAAAAAGGTAGAAAAAAATTTTTTTTTTTTAAATACACGATTTTTTTTATTTAAAAAAATTTTAGGTGTCGAATTTTCGATACTGCAAGTGAATTTCACTCTTCGGCGCCACATGGGATACTTTTTGCTTCAGATTTATTTTCCCTGCATTCTTCTAGTGGTGTTATCGTGGGTCTCGTTCTGGCTCAACCGCGAAGCAACAGCTGACAGAATCGGGTTAGGTATTGCTGTGTAGCTGTGTAAATCGACTGCCATTAAGCTCGATTTGATTAATTAGGGATAACAACCGTTCTCACTCTATCCACCTTCGTCCTGGACACTCGCAACGATCTGCCGAAAGTGCATTACCCCACTGCGCTGGATTGGTTCGTGTTGATGTGCTTTTCTTTTGTAATTGCCACTCTTTTGGAGTTTGCTGGAGTTCATTATTTCACCAAAGTCAGTAGTCTAAGACATTTTTTTTTTTTTTTTTTGTAAGAGTAAACTTTTGCCCTCCTTTTTATTTTTTGAGATTGGGAGTGGTGAAATCACCGAAGAAAACGACTGCAAAGCATGGGAAGATGTAAACTCGGATAATGATGATGACGTAGATGTAGGCCTAATTTCAAAGCAAGATATTTCTACTCCGATAACTGAGGTAAAAAGAAAAAAAAAAAATCAAAGTCCTCATTAAAGAGAAGCAAAACTGATTTTTCTTCCCGGGGAAAGGGGGGATATTTTTTTCTTCTTTGCGCAAAGTCACGTACACAAATAGTTCTCAATCACAATATGTGGTATGGGATACCCGAGGCGAAAAAGGAAACGCGCCAAAGATTGTGGGCTGAAATTGTTTGCCAAGGAAATGCAGCCAACTTGTCATGTGTATTGATCTTTGATTGTACACAAAACTTGGCCAACAACTCGCGGCTGCAGCCAAACTAAATACTTTTATCGTCTTTTATTTAGATGCAGAAAAGCGACGAGTCGTCCGCGAGTGCGCCGAAAACTCAGCACTCCGCATCATTGCCTTCGACTCGATCGGTCGGAATACAGGCCTACTACCGATCCTCGTTCTGGAAGCAGTTCTGTCTGTGTCTGACGGCGGACGAGGGTTACAGAACACGGAATCAAGACAGACGCGCGCGCAGCAACACGGACATAATGAACAGCGTGAGCAAAATCGATCGAATATCAAGGATTTTATTCCCACTTGTGTTTACATTACTCAATCTGATTTACTGGTTGTCGTACACTCGACAATCGCATGGTTAGAAACAAATACAATTGTTTGATTTGACTGTTCAGTCTTACAAGTTACAATTCAATGGTTAGTAACAATAATAACAATAAACGCACAAAATGTAACCTTAAGTCAATAAAATGATAAATGATTCTTAACACTACTACTTGGCGGTTCTCGAGAGATAAAAGTACCAATAGCACAGATTAATGAGGAGAAAAGTGAGAGGAAAAACGACTCGCGAAATCCTGTCTATTTGACTGACACTGTTCATCTGGTTGCAACGCTGGCTCTGCAACGAGGTCACCGGATGGTACATGGTGCTCTTGATGGACGAAATCCTTTTTGAGAGGGTGAAAACACGCGAAACCTTGGTAAATGTCATCGCACGATTGATAAATGACATGGAATTTATTTATTTTATTTATTTATTGCTTATCTGCGCTCACCTTGGATTCGTCCGTGTCGTCGTCGTCCGTCGAAGAGAAATCCCCTGTCGGCGTCGGGAGAAGATAGAACTCGCCGCTTCCAACTTTCGTAAAATAGTGGACGAAGGCGAATTGAATGATGGTGGCAAAGACGAAGATGAAGCTGATCACCACGAAAAAATCGAGGGCTGTCGAATAGGAAACCTTTGGCAACGCGCTCCGGCTTTCCATACCGAGAAATGTCATCGTTAAAATCGTCGTGACACCTGAAATTAAATTAAATTTTTTATTTTACTTTATTTTATTTTTTCCGTTGATTTTTCATGTGTTTCGCGATGATTGTGCACCTAATGCAATCCTGTCGGCCGTGGCCTCTCTATTGATCCAAAAGGCGACCCACGATAGAACGACGAGCAACGTACAAGGTGCGTAAACTTGGATAACGAAGTATCCCATATGACGTTCGAGGTGAAATATGACTAGAAGTGTGGAATATTCGCCTAATGGTAATGGGCTATTAATCTCATAACTCACCGCGTTAATTTTAAGTTCTTACCGTTATTCATTATTTTGGTGGCATTTCCGCTTGGTGTTTTGATCAGGTCAAACTGAGACATTTTCATGTCTGTGGCTATAACGACGCTTCGCTGCGAGTTCCATCGGTAGATGACGTTTTCTTGCGAGTAACCGACTGAGTGCGGTTAAGTTTTACAAGGGTTGTTTTTGAAATTAAATGTTACTTTCCGACTTACAGCTGCCGACTTGCAGAGGACATTGCTGATGGTCCATAGGAAAATTGGCCAGATTCATTAAACAACTCGCTTTAATAGTCAGTCTTTAAGGAAAAAAAATTTTTTTTTTTTTTTTTTTTTTCTATTTGATTTTGAGTTATTTCGAGTATCAGAAAGATTAGGCCTATTAGGATTAGCAAATCTTAACCGATATTCGACGACTTTTTCTTAGCCCTTAACAACTCGTGGGTACGACTTTACAACTCATCGATACGACTCTCAGAGCCCTGGAAAAAATTATAAATGGGCCCTTTACTTATCAACCCCCCTCCCTTAAAACGCACACCTCGCACATTGTTGAAACGTGCTGCGAGAGCAATTCGGATGTTTTGATTTCACTAGAACCCGAAATGTGACATAAGCTTAACCAAAAAAAAATATTAAAAAACTAAATTTGTTTATAAGATGGGATGGGAATGTAAGCATCTGTAAGCAACCTTGAAAACCGATGAAATCTCAAGATGCTGAATTTTTTAAAATTCACACTTTTAGCTACACATACATACACCGTATACATACAACTCTACTTTTGACAGATCGAGACTTTTTAAAACTATCTTGAAATTTCTCTTTAACAACTTTAGTTGATCTCGTCACACTTTGTGTTACAAGTTCCAATTTTTTATGCCTAATCTTGGTAAAACACTAAAATTGCAATCTTTCTGATAATCAAAACTCGAGCGTTTAATTAAAAAAAAAATACCTTTGTGAGTACAAAACTCTGCCATCTTTTTCTAATCTCACGAATTTGTTTGGCACTGTAATCACGTGAACGTAAGAAAACTTGCCGTTAAAAAAATAAGTGTCTGGCTTCCAGATGCGCTGCAACATTTTAATGCTCAAAGTCATGCTGTCGATGCTGCTCTGGAAAGCCAAGCGTCTGTCAATCCACGTTTGACGAAAATAACAATCCATGGAGTAGGTCTGTATCGTGATAGAAATTTAATTGATTTTGAATACCGTATTTCATTTCGAGAAAAAGCCACCACGTTTTTAACCACTGGGAGGATCCCCTTGCCAAAAACAGAAGTGCCTCGCAATTTATTACAACCACTCTCACTCTTTTTTTTATTTTTAATTACCATACCGTTTTTTTTTTTTGTGTTATTTCGCGGAATTTATAACTGCAATTGATGGTGGCCATAACCATATTAACGGACCACAAATTTTACAACTGAATATCATGAAATTAGAATGTGGGAAAAAATTTAGGGTTATTATGATGTTGTTATTATTGGCACAACATCACGAGCATCGGGACTCGGGACTCAGGAGCAGCAGCACAGCAGACGAAGTGATTCTTGGCCACGCTCCTAAATTGTTGGATTTGAGTTGTTCTCAGATCCTGTTGACTAAATTCTTTCAAGAAGCACTAAAATGGGGTCATCACCGACACCGCGCGTGTTGCTTCGTAACAATTTAAAGTGGAAAAATAGGATTTTGAGATAAAAGTTAAAAGCAAAAAGAAAATTGTTTGCTGCGCCATGTGGTTGGCGCGTGCTTAAAAGGTTGAGGTTCTTACAAGGCGTGTTAATGGAAGATGCAGGCCATGACAAAAGAGACGTAAAAGTCCTTGCTAGGGGCCAAGCAACGCACTCAAATTAAAGTCAGCATTGAATGTCAATCAAAGTCATTTCTCCAACTCTTGCTGGTTTACTCAGAGTTGTACGAGTAACAAAAAAAATTTCGAAACGAGGCCTAGGTTTAATAAAATGTTTTCATCAACTCACCATGTCGATTTCAGATACAGGACCCATACTTCGGACGTTGATGTCAATGTCAACAACGGTTGGAGGTCCTATGAGTGAGTAGGAATATGTAAATGGTTTGAAATGTTTAAAAATTTTACTGGTTAAAAAGATCTAATTTATTGTCAATTGAATTATTAGTATCAAGGTGTCAAACTCATCAGTCCTTTGATCTTTATTTGATTTCACTTTAATGATTTTCCTAAACTTTTAATTCTCTAGCAAATGTTGTAATGATTAAAGTTTTCGAAAAATGTTCTCAAATGTCTCATTTATAAAATGAATTATTTTTACATATGCAGTAGTAATAATTAGCATAAGTCTATTTTTACTACAATGCTATGCTGATGTATGGTACCCACAAGCACGTTTTGGTTTTATACCAGCATAATTTGTGAGTCATTTTATTTTCCAAAATGCAAAACTAAGATAATATTCTACATGATACAATTTGTCTGAATGAGAGATTTGAAGCTCCTATTATACCAATTAAGTAATCTAAATTATTTATCCCCATTTAAAAACGTCTAGGAAATTGAAAATTGTTTCTTTTTTTAGTGTGGAGTTTAATATAGAGATTAATATTTATCACATGAATAAGAAGTTAAATTGCTTTTTTTCTCAATCTTTCCAGACAAGCTGACTGTGAAAAGTATGAAACAAACACTCGACTCGCGCGAAACACTTCTACTTCGTAGACTTGCACATAACAAATACGGTGCATCATGATTCATGAACTCTCTCTCCTATTGGTTATTGCAGTATCGTGAGAGCTGAGAGGTAATAGATGCTCCATCACATTTTGGCTACTTTTATGAAAAGTTGGTAGGAAATTTAACGGCGAGCTTACAAATTGAGTGCGATTGGAAATGCATTTCGCGAGTCGATCGAATTGGCTCATTTTCACCGAAGCAATCAACACCTCTTTAAAGCAAAAGGGGAAATGGAAGTGAATGAGCAAAATATACGTGTTGCCTTATCTCTTGTCAGTCACTTGTCATGCGGCGAATGAATGTCAAATCTTTAATTACACTCGAGCAGAACCGAAATTAAACTAACATTAAAGAAGATAAGATGAGCAATTTTACCTCCGAAATCGGGCCGCAAATTGTTGTCGTACAAATCCAACAAACTGTCGAGTAATTTGGAGATATTTTCGTGCTTATTCATTTGAGAAGACGCGACTCTGTAAAAAAAATTTAAAAATAAGAAAAAAGTGACCAAAAGTTGACATGAAATAGCTTTTTGAGCTTCGCCAAAGCTGTCATTTCTCATCACTACACACACCGAACCTAATAACAATTCTTCGGCACGCATAATTTACCGACTTTTAATTTTCTCTAATTATTTCACGCTCGAGGTGCAACGTAAAGAGACACTTTGACAACGGCTCTCGTGTTAGTTAAATCAACTTTTTGGCAACATTTAATAAGACTCAAAGATAAAGATAAGCCTTTAATGGTCTTTTATTTGCCACCAATCGATATATGAACTGACCTATTGAAATGGAGAGCAGAATCGAACAAAACTAAAGCGATGACCACAAAGAACACTTTCATCTTCTCCTAAAAAAAAAGAGAAATAGCTTTTTTTTATTTTCTTTTTTCTTTTTAAGCCTCTTTGTGAAAGCCATTTTCATTCAAAACAGATCGAGTTGTAAGATTCCAGCAAAAAGGTAAAAGACGCACGTTTTTCAACTCAATTACACTAATTGAATTCTACTTTTTCCCGTGCAACAAAAGTTACTTATTTATTTTTACTTTAGCCTAAATTTAATATTTCATTAGCTCTAATGCACGATTCGCGAATTCTCGATGAAAATATTTGATCGAAAGTTTTATTAACTCGTCAAAATCAACCACGGTTAATCAAGCAACCGCCGTATTCTTCAGTTCCACTATATTCATTTCGCTTCAATTAGTGTTGTTTTGCTAATTTCGTTTGACAGTCCGCCACTGGCAATCAATTTCATCTTCCACTTTCAAATTGATTTTTTCTCCCCATCTTCATCCCTCACATCTTTTACTCCTTGCTGTGTATTTACTGTTCTCTGGTAGAGTAATAAGAACAGACAAAAGCAGGCCGCACACAATACTCGTTTTCTTCTGTTTTTGTCAGTGCACACCGAAGCGAAAGTCTTTTGACTCGCTACTAGACAACACCATTACGCGACTAATTTCTCGCTGATAAATCGATGGCTATTTGATAATATTTTGTAAATTCTTACCTGGCGGTTGACTCGGTGTCAAACATGTGGTGGGAAAAGTTGTGTGGCGTTCGCGAGCAGAACGAGCGAGATGCGCGCGTGCACATCTAAATCCGGGCATCATTCCAAGGGAATTGGTTTCCACGAATCCACTCACACCAATCGCAAACACATGCTCAGATATCGTTCGATGTTCGGTGCGTTGCAAATTTTGTTTTTATTAATTTCATTATAATTTTTTTTAAAAAACGTGTTTAGAGAAGTTTTTGTGGGGTGAAAAAAAAAATTTATTTTTATTTTCTTCCATGCGACTTGCTTTGGTTGTAAAACTTTGCGGCTGTAGCCACAAGCTGCGTCCATTTTCACTTTAATTTTTTTTTTCTTTGGTTGTTGCTGTGATGGGAGATATTAAATTTCTCCAAGCGAGAAAGGTATGTTAAATATTTTAGTCAATATGATAAAAGGTGGTGACGATGTAATTATAACGGAAGAGACATAAATAATCAGGAGTTAGTATACGGTAAGATAATGCTTGCATTTTTTTTTGTATGAAATACTTAACTAAATTTTAACTGTTACTTCTGAAATGGTAGATTATCATTTTTGTTATAAAGTCGACTTTTATGAGAAATATATTTTTATTTTTATTAAAAGTTCTAAAGTAAAGTATATATATAAAAAAAATAAATAATAATAATAATAATAAATTAATAATATTTTTGAAAAACTAATATCTCGAATCGACGACAGGTGTCGCTAACAGTCAAATTGCTCTGCGACACTTGCTCGGATGACGAACCCACGAACATTGTTCGATTTGTGAACCGATTAATTCTTTATGGCTGTGTCGAGCTTCAAGATGCTTTTTATTTGTACTTTGACCGCCTGTCACACTTATCAAACTTATTTAAATTATTTGCCTGTTATTAGCACACTTACACTTTTGCTTCACGACAACAAATGGTATTAAAGTAGGTTTCATAATTTGCTGACAGCTGTTGTTTTTGTCACTAGATAAGTTTAACTATACATCTGGAATAATTGTCTACACTATTAATTTAATATATTAGAATAAACTGCAGATTATGGAGAACATTGAAAATCATCTGAAGACAACGAAAAGCAACAGGAAGACGTGACTGTCAGTGGCATAATGGGCGGGGTAGCTGGGGTTGTGATGCAGTGTGGCCCCCAACCACAAGGGCACCCTAAGCAATATTAATGAAATTTTAAAAAGTAAAATAAAAATGTGAAAAAAATTAGAAGAATTCCTGCTCTACGCCTCATGTTCCTAATCATGCTTTTTGCTATTGCATTTCTTTTACTAATGTAACGTAACTCTAACACAAAATAATAATACCTAAATTTACCTCCGAAGTTTTGGTCCGTTAACTTTGTCATATTTTTATTTTAGCTACAAATAAGCGAGGCCACCTGGTCAAGAACAATGCCTATTATAAACAACTGCACAATATTAGCATTCTGCAAATGCCAATCAACTAGTAAAAACTTTCCCTTAAATTAATTACTTCGTTAAAAGCATTTTTTAAGTTTCATATCACTATACTCACTAGCGTGTTCCATAAACGCTCATTTGTATTTGTTTGTACACTGTTGTGATTGTGTATGATGCATCTTTGCTCATCTAATCACTCTACTTCTTAGTGGACAGGTAGCATGTAGACCTTGATGAAATAAAGTGGTTAACATGTAGATCTATCTTGTATAACTCAAAGGATTTATTGAAAATATCATAACAGGGTAGTAGAGGGAACCTCTTAATCTTAAACCGCCTTTCCACACTCCTGCACATGAATTTTGGATACAAACCGCTAAATCCAGGGCACCGATAACCGACAGTTTCATGAGATGACACAATGACTAATAACAAACCATGCGTCGATGGCATCAGAGAACCAACCTCAATCAACTGTGCCAACTGCAAACAACATTACAAATGTTGTAAATGGGTGTATTTTGACCTGAAAAATCGATTCCTGATGGCTGATAATTGACCTACCTATACCTCTTGAAACAGAACAGATTTGACACAGTTGAGAAATTGCCCCTGAAATGAGCAAATGGCAAGGCTATACACTTACCTACTGTATATTAAAAGAATTGTTACTGTTTAACATCAAATTGTTTTTTATACCGTAATTAATGGAGCTGTTCAACGTTTCGGCTACACTATGAGTTTCCATCTCCAGGAAAGACAACATATCCTTGATAATTAATGTCCTTTGTGAACTTTAAATGTGATGTTCTTGCGATGTTATGAGATGTGTCGTGACTTCTCATATCAAGCGGTGGCTTGTATTGAGCAGGAATTGGGATGGACAACACCGAATTAATAGGGTGAGGATTTTTAAGAGATTGGCTCAGAAATGACCAAATGGTAATGTTATACAATTGGAACTCATGTCGTTTTGGTGTAACTTACTTGTGAATAAAATTAAAAGTTACTTTTTAACACAGAATGATTTAATTCTCCTTACTTCATGGAGCTTGTTCAACGTTTCGTTCACTAAGTTTGTGAACTTCTTCAAAGAACGCGATGGGTAAGACCTGTACAATCAGCTCTTGTGTGCACTTTTATTGTGACTTCTGAGTCAATTTCTCAACTTTCTCAAATCACTTCCTTTTATTTTATTTTATTTTATTTATGATTTAGTCTTTTATTTATTTACCGTGAGGAAGCTGGTCCTTCCGGGTAAACGTTCAGATGAAAGATATACTTTCGGACGTTAAAAGCAATTAATTTTGAGCGTTGGTGACCCCT
>JAQFZP010001939.1:0-16099 GCA_034695745.1 Geophilus truncorum
CGGGTCCGGGACCGGTTCGGGTCTTTCTTTATTAAAAAAACCGGGTCCGGGACCGGTTCGGGTCTTAAAAAAAAAAAAAAAATGGGTCCGGGACCGGATAGGGTCTTACAAAAAAAAAAAAACGGGTCCGGGACCGGTTCGGGTCTTTAAAAAAAAAAAAAACGGGTCCGGGTCCGGATCGGGTCTTACGAAAAAAAAAATAACGGGTCCGGGACCGGGACGGGTCTCATACACTGGTCCCGTTCTCATCCCTAATACAAACAGCAACGATTATAAAGTAAACACAACGAAGAAAAGAGTCGTCCGAATTAGATTTCACGTCCCCATGACAACCGAAAGATCCCACGTCGCTCTCTATTACTTCCCTTCTAATTAAAGAATTGCCCGTTAAATCCAATTCTCCCTCTGACGTCACGTCATAAGGAGATGCCTGGACGACGATCCGAACGCCCGCGCAACAGGTGTCGTTAAGTAAAACCTGAGAAGGTGCCCTACGTCAAAAACGATCTCATCCTGTCAACAATACGTCACGGGCTCTGATTAAAATAGAAAATCAAAATCAAAATGGTCGATACTTGATACCCGATCACGTCATCGGACGATTCAACGAGAGAAAATTAAGGAGCGGTTTTTCAATTAAACCGAAGGCGGTCTTCTTCGAACAATGCAGCCGTTCATAGAAACGCCGAAATAAAAGAAAAGTTTTGCGGGAGCGTCATTATGACGTATGGCACCTCGAGGATTTTTGAATAAATAAATAAGTAATGGACCAGTGTTTTACAGGTGTGATTAAAGTTCCTTTGCATGTTTCAAGGTAAAAAAATATTTTTTAAATTTCTATATTTATTTGTAATTATCGTTTTGTGTTGTCAATCAACAGACATAATCAGTGAATGCGGAAACAGAAGTTTCCACGTATCGCGACGAAAACGAAGGAAAAGTCGCGATAAGTGTTTATTTTAAAATTCCACTTCCGGTTTTTTGTGGTTTTTGATAACCCTAAACTTAGATCACGAGGTACGAGTAGGAGTTATGGAAAGTAACTAACCCCTTGATGTTTTAATTTAAGTTCAAGTCACATGAAGTTCCCTCGCGAGTCTCAAGATTGTTTTATACGTCATTCCAAGAGCTCAAGGAACCACCGGGAACGCGCACATGACATTGTTGGAAAACATCCAAATCTAGTCATATGGTGAACCCCTTGACACCAAAATTAGGTTTGCAAGTAGCCGACGCTTGATTTAGAGCTTCATTTTAGTAGGATTTGCAAATTTTGATAATTTTTTTCCTGATTTCCACCTGTTTAGTGCATACACAACAGTAAAAACATGTAAAAAAAATCACAAAAGACATAATTCATATGTTTTTCTTTCATTTATGATGGAAGAGGATCCAATCAGTCTGTTGTATATTTTGTACCAGAAGTAATGCGTACGTGTGTATGTACAGGTGCACCGAATCCCACACAGTTTCATTCATTAAAAAATCATTCATAAAAATTTTAAGTGATAAATAAAGTCACGTGATGTCGAGAATATCTACACATAGAAAATAATCTGTAGAAGTGAATAAATTATTATTTATTTGGTTTTTAATTAAATTTGATTTCTAAATATTATTTTGCCATCAAAATTTATTTTTTTGAGGTAATTTATCAATTTTTATCATTTTTTCCAATTTTTTTTTAATAAATAGATTTTTTTTTTCTTATCTTTATTGTTGTAAAAATCTAGTTTGTTTTTATTTTCTGCCACTGCTTTAATGGTGGCGCTCGCGCTAGCTGATTAATTCAAGCTACATCATAACTACGTCACAATTGACGTTGCAATCGATTCGCGCCATTGACGTAGGATTGACGTCAATGGGCGTCGTCTGCAGTGGGAGACTCGGCCACTGCTCGCGGGGGAGGAGTTTCAGACACATGATCATGGATAAAAATAACTCGACATCAACAACAACAAAAAAAAATTTAAGAAAAAGAAAACCTGAAATACCAGGAAATAATTTCGTCAAGGACAATTCCGGATCAAAATATTTTTGGACGAAGAAAAGGCATAACAAGAACTAAATACTACTGTTTGTGGTAGCAACACTGCAGGAAAGATCTCATAAAGCATTCTTTTCCCAATATATTTATAAAAAAAAACTCTACAGGAGTATTTTACAAAAATGATTACATTTGTTACAGGAGCAATTATAAATGTCACTTTTAATATCAATCTAAAATAAGTTTGCGTAGTTTGGAAAATTATGAAGAACTTGTCATATCTCCAAATTATTGACTGTTTTGGTCACATTCTCTTCCTAAGTTCTATACTTGCTACAACTCTAGTTTCCGATAAAACCCGTTACTGCTTATTGGAACGTACAAATCAATATAACACCGCAATCTAGAGGCTAAGCAGTTGGTTCTAAGGTCGCTCGTACCGAAATAACTCATTCAACCCTCGAGTCTTGCTCGTGACTGGGATTCCTTTTTATTTTTAGCTTCATTTTTCTAAGTCTGTCCCGAAATAACCTCTCACGCGCCTACTTACGCGCTAAAACCAGCTGACGAGATCCTGTGACCAGATTCCAAAAAAAAAAAAAAAAAAAAATTTACTATCTTTCTAATCTCGTAACGAATTTAAGGCGAGACGATCATCGACTGGCCACTCCAGGGGCCGCATAATGACGATGTCGTTGCCAAGGTTACGTTTGGCGTCACGGAATCGATTAGAGATGGGATGGACAAACTTTGGCGTTTTTGCCGCCATGTGGCACCACTTTCCACTATCTGTTCACTGTGATGGTGCCAAGGTCGTTTCCTTATATGGATGCGCCTGGCAACCATAACGGGAAGTTCCTATCTGTTATGTAATTCGAGTTTCTCGTCGTCTAGAGTTTAAATTAAATTGTCAATAGCTTTCACACCCATTATGATGTCATAGGAGAAAGTCTTTTTTATTTTTATTTAATTTTTTGAATTTTTTTATTCATGTTTTAATGATGATTCACCAATAGGAGTTGCATGGAATTGTGTTATGTAAGTCTCTTGTATATAAATTAAGAGCATAAAGTCTTATTTAGAGTTTTAATGTGGTGGAATTTCGATTAACGTGAAAGTGAAGGGAATAGCAATTCTAGTGTTTACCTTCGGGAAGATTAATTATCGTCTCGAGGAACTTAGGTAATACTTGCTATGTATCTTTTACGCTTGATTTACGACTTCTACAGTACTAGATCAAACGTGACTTTCCCGACCTTCCTCGATAAATTTTTTTTTCACCTTAAAGTGAAATTGAAAAATGTAATCTTGAATTGAGTTGATGAGCAATAAATTATGCTTCACCAAACTTGAATACTTATGAATACTAAGCACGCAAGTTTATTTTTACATTAGAAAAAAAGCGATTTGGAAATTGAGGTGAAACTTTGAGTTTTTGTTAATAGAGGGCAGATTGCAATGGGATTAGCTTCAAAATGGTACTTGATGTAAGTCATCGTGATAGATCAACTACTGTAGTGAAGTATAGAGTGGGAGCATTAAAATAACAATTTTTACAAAATTGTATAAATTAGTTTATAAATTAAAAGAGGAGGAAGAGGAGAGAGTAGATGGTTAGAGAAGGGAATTAAATGTAGATTAAGACAAGAGTAGATTAGGAGGAAAGAGGAAGTTAATGAGCTGAAAGAAAGAAAGAGGATTGAATTTCGTAGATTTTTACAGATTAAAACTTAAGTATACTTTGTAACTTAAATTTACATTTTTTCATTGAATATGTGAAATTCCAGAGGGGATTATATTCTGATGATCAAATTTTAACACTTTTAACAAGATGTTTATCAACTAAATCAGTAATTATAAATTATTATTACTGAAAATATAAACAGCTTCTTCACAATGAAATGTAAATTGCCATACATTTTGACAGTTTACACTTGAAAAATAGTTTTTATATTCTGTTCTCTATTACTTCTATTACTTTTTCCATCTCCTATAATTTTAAATTAAAATCAATACTAGAATAAATCCTACCACAGACACAGACTATATTTAAGTACTGCAGCTGTAACAACACGTTCAACAACAACAACAGTCGACTTAAAGCTCTATTCAAACCACCATAACCCACAACCCAAACTTATATATCATAATCCATCACTTACCAGAATTTAATTCTGTAATTCCAATTCCAGCAACAGAATAAATCTGCAACACAAATATAAACAAACTTTAAACTCTCTCCCCTAAATAAAAAAATAAAAACAAAATATAAACAACATCTCTTTAAGTCTCCACCAAAAGTATGTCACTGCAGTGACCAAAATAAATCCATTAAAAACGCGGAAAATATTAAAGTGCTACTCACCCATAGTACAATTCGTCAACAATTTTTTTTACGTTACAATTCCAGTCCCATCATCGAGTTTAATCCAAACACAAAACGAGTCGTAAATCTAGCGGCTTTTGCTCAAACCTAATGGAAATATAACGGCGATCCTCATTTCGCGTTGCAGAGACTTGTAAACAAAATTTGCGGAGGAGGCAACAGGTAAATGTCACGGGCCTAATCCAAACCGCAAAAAGGGACGAACTATTCATTTCTGTAACACAATAAAATAAAAATTAGATGCACGTACATTTTTTCATAACTTTTTCTTTCTCTTGTCATCATGTAACACCTGTGTAAAAGCACTTCGTTAATTAACAACTGAAAAGTTTATAAACTCAAAATTCGCCATTTTGGTAAGTGGGTAAAAAGTGAGAGGATATAAATATAGGATTAAGTGATTAAAATAAGAGTGTAATTAAAAATGGCTGATTTTTTTCGGTTGAATCAAGTTGAATCGATCGATTTGCATCTATTTAGTATTTATTGATCCCAATATTTAAATTTCACTTCACTGTTTATAAAAATCAAAATTATAACATTAAATTCATTGAAAACGTTTATAAACACCTTAAATGTCGAAGAAACATCGGAGAAATTCAATACACCAAAACACAACAAAACACAACACAACAAAACAACACAACAAAACAAAAACAAACTAAAATGATAGTTCCGGAATTCGCCGCAAGGGGTATGCACCTTGTTAAATCATTTCAGATTTCTTCCAACACTCAAATTAGAAATTCTTGCTACTTATTACATAATTAATTACGTAATTTAATATCTTAAACACCGATGACTAGTCATTTACAGAAATTACTTAGACACTGCTGCCACCTTGAAGCAGGAAGTTGTGATGTAGGATGATAAGTCATCATCGTTTCGCATTGATTTTTTATTGCTACAAATTGTAAATATCGAGGGTTTTAAAAGCTTCTCGTCTATTTTTAGATATAATAGTCTCATTTTGTAAATGTTAAGGATATTATTTTTGCACTTATCGATTCAAAGCAATTACTTCTAAGTGAAATTCGTTATTCACAGTCATTAACCTTATTATGAAAATAATGAAAATATAAAAAGCAATAAGTAAATAATAAATAAAACCAAGAAGAAAATAGTAAATGAGCACAAAATTACAATTTGTTTCATATTTGGCTTAGTGCAAGCGACTCGAGCTATTTTTAGCTCTGATCTCTGCCAAAACACAGCGAAATGTCAAAGGCCGCGACGCGATAAAACCAAACACACAAATTCACGCAACGATGGAAAAACGCAATAAACTCGAATAAAAGTCATCCCACAATAAAAAACACCCCAAAATTATTATGCAAAAATTAAAAACAAATACAAAAACCAAAACAACTTCTATAAAAAAAAAAAATTACATCAAAACAATTAATTTCCTAATGCCCATTAATTTGTCATTGACCTCTAAATTTATATACAATACCTTTTAAATTCAACTTGGTTCCAGAATCACTTTCTTCCATGTCCAGTTCAGTTGTCCTGTCCACTGACCACCAATTTTATCAATTTTAGTATTTTTTTCACTTTTACAGTCCACTATGAAATATTCCATTTTTAGAGCGTTTGAACCGGAGGAAAATACACAAATCCACGTTCGTTCGATTTTTCCTTGTTTCGCGTGTTGTGCGATGCTCATTCGCCTACACTCAACTACGTGAAGCAACAGGGAAATCACCGTGAGTTGACACAACTCGGGCCACCGGTGAAACGTCACGGTTGCCATGGAGATAGCGCTGGCTCTTGGCCCTCTTACGTCATGACGTCAAACGACTGCGTCATTCAATCAATAAGTGCCTCGATCGGTGTAAAGTGGAAAGAAAAAAATTAAAACAAATAAAACATTAAAAATTCATGGCTCAGTGTTTATGTTTAATGTAAACAAAACAACACCTGTTTGTTTTTATTAAATATAAAATACAAATATTAATAGAGAAAATATTTAGATGTCAGGAGATCAGTCAAATTTAATTATTTAAAGAAAATTAAAGACAGAGACTGGAAATTTATAAGCGGTGGTGTAATCTCAAATAATTGTAATCAAAAAACAAATAAACTACTTGAGTGACACTCAGTGACAGTAAAACTTATGTAACTTGTATCAATTCGAGTCCCTAGTCCACAAAACCAGTAGAAACCGGATTTTTATGATATTTTTTATTTGTTTTATGTTTTTGATTTTCAACTTTTCAATAATAAAAATAAAAATCTAAATCTCCCTAGAAGGAGCAGTCATCCCTCGTTATGTTGCTCTGTGACTCGGTTGCCTGGCAACCGTTAGTAAACACGTTAGCTGCATGTAGGCTTAATTAAAATCAAATTTAAACTCATTTTATTAGCAGAAACCGTTGAACCATGGGTCAAACGTTATTCAGAGCAGCTCAATGGACCAGAGCCACCGACATTGGTAAAGGAAAATTGGAATTTACACCTTTGAATGAAGCCATTTTGAACTCAATAGGGAAGTTCACAGAAGAGTTTAAAAGCAAACACCCGGATGTAGGTATAAACATGTTGTACAGTGAAGTCGAACTTTGTTTTTTGTTTTTGCTAGGAAGCAGCAGTTGTTTTCAAAACTCCTCTTGTTTGGATCTCAACTTTGAAACCAGAAGAATTTTTGTCCAGTTCGAATTACACGAAGGGGTAAAGTTAAAAATTTTGTAATAAAAAAATAATTTTATTTTGTTGTTTTTAATTTTTTAAACAGCTTTGGAGGAAAAGTTGTGAGTGCCGGGGCACCCAAAGAGAAACCGTTGTTAGAGATGAAACAAGTTCGAGGGAAAGGTGATAGAGATCATGAAATCACCGTTTATACAGTTGCAGAGCTTGGGAATATCGTACATATTGCAAGAGCTAACAGATTGATTGAAATCAGAGCTGCTCTTGAAGGTGAATCAACAAACTTGTGATTTTCTTACGTTAGTAAATCATAGATAATCTTAACTATACCGTACAGCAAATCCTGATCCAATTGAGAAGATCTTCGGAGATGCGTTTGCAACGGTTCAAGACAGGAAAGACCAAGCTCAAGTTATACTTTTAATGGAGAAAGTCATCAATGTAAGACGCTTTTTCAATCAAACTTTACACACAAAAAATATACCGTAACTTGTAGAAAGAAGTTGCGGTGCTGTCAGCTAAAGACGATATCGCACAAGAAAAATTAGCACCTGGATTAAACAGAACAAGTTTACGACTTCTTCTGTTGCTTCAACAGCTGGACATGCAGTTGATGGAACAGTCGTTTAAGATGATTTCCGGGTTTGTGAAAACACTGAAATTTCTAAATTTGTAACTAATTGGAATTAAATTTTGATTTTAGTGACGTTCGTTTGACCCCGCAAATAATCGACAACGAAGTGACCTTTCTAAAGATTTTCACGGGAAGGGAGAGTAAATTCAAATTACTGGAAAATATTTCGTATACGTCTGATGTGGTCACTCAATTTGGATGTCGTGCACCACTTTCTAGACAATTTCATGGAGATATTTGTTATTTAGTCATATCGCTCATAGATGGCCCTCCTGTATACGTAACGTGCAACACTGCCGGTGTTTTCAGTAATAAAGTTCGTAAGGAAATGAATGAATTAGAGTTAACCGGTCACTTAAAATCGATTTCTTTTTTTTTTTTAATTTAGGGTGCGAAACCGAACTCGACGGATTTAAACTACGACCGGATTAGTGAGATCTACAAAGACATCCGGTCATTGCTCAAAGCTCAAAGTCCGCATTTTGAAGCCATGATTAGTAGCCAGGATTTCATTAATTACGTCGACACGAAGCGAATTCAAACGAGAGCGATGAGAGCTAGGTCGTTAAGCGGATTATCCATCGGTGCCAGGTCGATTCCTTACGAATCGTATGAAGATTTGGGGAAATTAATGGTAAAAAGACTCACCCTTTTTAGCACTATTACGTTTAAAGTGACTTTTTATAGCCTCCGAGAGCAGCTACGGCAGCCATCAAGTCGCAGCTAGTGGAGAAAGCATCGGTTGTGGTCAAACCGAAACCATTAGCCGAAAGACCCGATAAACGAAAGTCGGAGTTGCGGATTCGGGAGAAGCGACGTCTTCGAGGGCAAAGTTACTGGGAAAAACTGAACGACATGTTGACTCTAACGTCTGAGTCGGCGATAATGGAAGTTGGGTAGTGTGCGAGTGTCTTTAATGTGGAGTTAAGTTCTAAAATGGCAGTTGTATGTATCGTCAGTCGGACGGGTGATGGGGCTGCGGTTACTGTTGCCGAGAGTTCCGAAGAGGAGGAGTCGGAAGTGGAAGCTGAGGATGATTTGACGGGAATGGGCGAAATTGCTGCTACTGATTTGCCGGCTGAGTATTGGCAAGTGCAGAAGTTGTTGAAATATGTTAGGGTTAGTGAAGATGATGGAATTGTGAGATTTATTTGTAGTGTTGATGTTGATTTATTTTTCAATTAGGCTGGAAATCAAACTGGAACTGCAATTGCACTGATGTGTCTTCGGGATTACAATTTGACGAGTGAGTTTAGTCAGAGAGCCATTATGGAGATGAAAGGGTTAGATATGTTGTTGAATTTGCTGGAGACGAAAGACACGAGATGCAAGGTAACGAAAGGATGAAATAAAAAGCGGGAAATTTGAATTTTTGAAATCTGTTTTTGTTTTTGAAGATTGCGTCGTTGAAACTTCTACAAGAAATCTCGAAGAATAAGTTAATGAGTAAAATGATCTACCGTTTATCGGGGATTCAGAGTTTGGTGGCACTGTTGCAAGAAAGGAGCAAAGAAGTGACGTCACTGGCTGCACAGAACATCGCGGAATTGGCGACTTCGAAGAGAGTTCGAAATATCGTTTATGACTACAATGGCGTGCAGTTGCTCGTGAAACTGCTCAAAGTTGATATTCAGATTTTCCATTTACCTCTGGAGGTGCAGTTGGTCAAGTTGGAGGAAGCTCGCAGTGCCTCGTTGGCTTTGTGGAGACTGGCGGTCAGCAAGAAAGTCCGAGCGGCCATTAGAGTGGCTGGAGGAATTCCCCGGTTGGCCATATTGCTGAAAAACTCAAAAGAGGGAATTCTGGCGGCAGTTCTTGGCATTTTGCAAGAATGTTTAGTGGATGTGAGAAGTTTTTGGTGTTTTTAAGCGAGAAATAAAATATTAAAGCTTTTTTTTTTTTTGGTTCCAGATTCCGTACCAAGAGGCCGCTAGGAGAGAAGGGATGATAGTTGATATTGTAAAAAATCTCAAATCCCCCAATCAAGAGTTGGCAAGATTGTCAGCATACGCTATTTTTAGGGTTAGAAAAAGAAATTTTGGGAAAAAAAATATTTTTATGTTAAATTCTGAATGTTATTTAGTGTGCGGAAGACACCGCGATTCGAGAAATGGTTCGCAAGTATGGCGGATTGAACCCACTGGTCAAGATGCTGACCGACACTGAATGTGTCAAAAACAAGATGCTCCTAGTGGCCATCACGGGAGCGCTTTGGAAATGTGCCAAATCGTCCGCAATTGCTCGTATTTTGCAAGATAAGAGCATCATTTCAATTCTGACTCCGTTTCTTGCCGATCCGTCAAACGAAGAAGTATTTTCTCTTATTTCGACTTAAAATAATAAATGACAGTAATTAGGCTATTTTCTTTAAAGGTGTTGGTCAATGCAGTCGGAGTGATAGCGGAGTGCGCCAGAGATTCGAAATCGCTGTTGGATTTCCAGAAAGCGGGAGGAGTCAAATCTCTCATTTACATGTTGAATTATACCAATAAACTGCTGCTCAAGAATTGTTGCAAAGCGTTAAAGAACTGCGCAGATGAGAAAAAATGTTTACTGTATGTTACAGTGTTGAAATTTGGAAGTTTTCCTGATAATTTTAACTGAAAACTTGCAAATTCCGTCACTAAAAATGATTATAACTTACTGTATCCTAAATTTTCAGCGATATTGAACAATACGACGGAATTCGCCTGATGTGGTCTTTGCTCAAACAAAACGACGAAGAGCTACAAGCAACAGCAGCTTGGGCCATTTGTCCGTGCATTGAAAATCTGGACGATTCCGGAGAATTGGTCAGAAGTTTCGTCGGTGGATTAACCCTAATGGTTAAACTTCTCAATTCAGATTCGGAGCAAGTTTTGTGCAGCGTCTGTGCAACTATCGCCAAAATCTGCAGAGACACCGAAAGCATGGCTGTGTTGACCGATAACGGAGTCGTGCCACTCCTAGCCAGACTCTCGACGACTGTAAGTAACGATTAAAAAGACACAAAATTCACTAAAAATTAAAAATTAACATGAAAATTACGTAGAAAAATCCAATTCTTCAACGCTACGTTGCCGAAGCAATTTCTCAAATCTCTAACTGGGGAAATAATCGCATTATGATCGGCGAAGAAAAGGCGATTGCACCTATGGTTGAGTTTCTCAGAGGCTCTGATCCCCTGCTATTACGTCATACGTGCATTGCTTTGAATAATTTATCCCTTGATCCTGCTAATTGCGTTGCCCTGCATCGCGCTAAAGCCATGCCGGTAAGCATCGATGTGACTTTAACTTTAAACTCTTATGCACTTAATTTTACGCTATTTTTTTTTCTTCTTTTTCAGTTTTTGTCTAATTTATTAGCAGTTACCGGAGATCCCGTTCTTCAAGAAGCCGCTGCTACGTGTTTGGCTAACATCCGCCATGTTGGGCGTGTGAGTGACGCTGCTAATTTAAATAAAACGTGATTTACTTTTTCAATTTTTTATTTTTTTTTTATTAATTTTTTTTTTTACACTTTTATTAATTTTTTAAACATTTATAATTTGATTTTTATAATAAAAATACGAGTAATCGAACAATGCACAAAATTTAACCTTTAAATTTTTTACCAAAATGCAAAACTTAGCATCATCAAGCAACGTAATTAAAAACAACAACATAAACGAAAAACATCTTCAAAATGTTGCAATTAAAGTCACACTTGATCTTTAACTGCCGTTGCTAAACAACACGATAACACGATGCCCAGAATCTGAATAAAGGCTATGCCAACTCCAACACCACCGATAGTTGCTACGTTGTCGGAAATGTAATCAGAAAGCGCTTTGTAACAACCCTGGAATTAAGTTTTATAAATTATTTTTCCAAAATTCACACATCCAAAACATACCTGCTTAAAAATGTCATTTTCGGCGCATTTGTCTACGTATTTACCGTCAACTTCCGGGCAACAAGAGTGTGGCACATCGCCCTTCCAATCACTGATGTTTTTGCTACCACAACACTTGAACTGAAAAATAATAAAAATGTAACAGTTTTAGTATAAAAATAAAATATTCTGGTATTTAAATTTTCTTACATATTCCTGCAAACTATCAACTGCATCTCTGGTATCGTTATTCTTGTGGTACTCGTCGATCATGTCATCGAATGCTTTCTGCACTGCATCAATTATGTCGTCTTTCTTTGCATAAGCTGCAATTCCAGCACTGAATTCAAATAGGAACACGGCTGTGAGTATTCCTGCAAACTGGTGACAAAAAGTAACATTAAAAGTGATTTACCGGTACTGATATTTTTTGACTTTTTAAAAAATAAAATTTTTTTTTTACCGTCATTAACATGCAATAGCTGTTTCGAATGGCTCCGCAACATCCGAAAAACGAAATGATTGAAACAAAAACTCCGACAAATATGAGAAATGCGGGAACTGATCGGTATCCCTCTTCCATGTGTTTGGATATTTCTTGTTCATGTTTGAGAGTTAAAGCTGCTACGACGATTATAAGAATGCCGGAACACTGCAAAAAAAATATCACTTTATATTTTACAAACAATAGACCAACATTTTTAATTTGTCTGGGCTGGGCGTAATTACAGGATCGGCAGATGATATGAAACAAATATTGGTTTATTACTGGTGTGGTGTTATCAAGGTCTGTGTAATCAACCAGACATTACTCATGCATAAAAAATTCTCATTTTAAAAGTTACACTTCTGTAAGTTACCGTATGTAATTGTAATCAATAAAAATTAAAATTACATATAATTTTAAATATTTTATCAATAAACTAAACAACAAAAATTTAAATGCCATGTAACATCCTTTTTGTGACATTATCTTGTTAACTTTCCCTAGACTGATCTATTATGTAAATTAAGTTGTGATGCTCAAATAAACACATCGTCTGAAAACTGTTACCTGGGTTTCCTTTTATTTTACAAAATAAAAAATAAAAATCGTTAAATTTAATTCTTTCTTACAATCGCAAGTGTGCAAGTATGTTGAAAACAGTGATAAGGGGGAGATAAGTGACTATTGGGAATAGATAAAATCGACGTTGGTAAAAGCGAGTAAAATTGAGTAAATGCACTTCACATGCAGCACAGGTGGTTAATAAGTTTCCCGTATATTGCCAGACATTATTCATGCATCAAAAACTCAATTTCACAATTGAGTTTATCAATTTTTTTTTTTATAGAACAATCAGCTTTTCATTAAAAATGTCGTTTCGATATGCAATATGTTTTCAAAATGTATTTTTTTTCAAGTAAAAATCGAGATTAGTAAATGTTTAGAAAATACTTTCTCCACTTTGTTTTGACTTTACACAATAACGTATCTCGGCAACAAGAGTTAAGAAATAGTTGCTCGCAGTAACGGGACAATAAATATTTCACTAACGTCAATGCGCAAAATAAATTATTAAAAAAATGTAAAATAAAAAACTTTTTCATGTTATAAAATATACGAGGAAATCACCAGTGGAAATTTTCAGGAAAATTTTTTTAAACCTAACAATTCGTATGCCAGCTGTTTAAATGGTGAAAACGAGTGTAAATACTTACAAAAAAGATGAAATTAAAGAAAAAGAGGAGATATTTGGCTGTTCCTACTGCCAAACCCATTTTTTGATGCTTTCCTGTGGCAGCTTCAACTTTCCAGGACGAGTAGCTATTGAGTAATGAGGCTAATGATAAGGTCTAAGGATTGTGGGTTCCAGGATATTTTTATCACAACGATTCAAATCATACAAATCACATGGCACACAATGACGTAGACAAATTGTAAAATACAACAAATAAATATTAATGCATTCATTTGTTTCTCTGAAAGTTCGTTTATCTCATTGTAATAACGAAATCATGTGATATTTTTAATAGTCTGACTAAATTTAATGAATTTGCATAAAAAAAAATAATTTCGAAAAAAGTTTTACTAAGATTTTTTCCTTATTTGAATGATTCAATTGCTGTATAAAGTCCTAAGGGTGTCGAATCATGGTGTAAATAGTCGTGACGTTTGGTGTTTAAAGTACAGGTGGTGTCCTAATAATTAAAGGAAATGTAGGAATTATCACTTAAATGACGTCATTTATCGATGACTCATATTATAAAATTTATTTATTTCTCACTTTAAATTCTGAAGTCATGGCAACGAATTGACAGCGATAAATGACAACTTCGCACATAAAATTCACTTGATTATTTTATTTCAATATATATCCACATATAAGAAATATTTTTGTAAAACAGTAATTGAATGCTACTTAAGTTGAAAAACAATGATTTAAATCTTTATTCTTTACGCGTTATAAAATGTTATCTAATTCAGATTCAAGTAATATTGAGTATTAAAAAGAAGAAATAAAATAAAACAAACACCATTCAAAACAATTCCGTAAACTAGCGAATAAAATTCTTATTTTAAACTATACATTTGGTTACACACGGTGACACGGAATACGTAATACTTTTTAAGTAGAAAAATACTTTTTAACTTCTTTAATTAAAAAAACAAAAAAGAGATTTATTTTTGGATGTTTCAAAACAGGCAGGAAAATCAGCATTTAAATGCAAATTTCGTTAACATGTTTTCATTCTGATAATTTAACTTTTTACATTTTCATTAAACACGATTGTCATCAACTCTGTAACTGTTTCTTAAAAAATTAAACTTTTACATTAATTATACTATAACAATCAAATTTAACAATCACCAAGGCACAGTTTTGTTTCGCTTGGTAAGTGTTTATACATTTTTTCCTTTTTATTTTTGTGAAAAAAAAAAAAATTTAATTTAAAACAAAAGTTTTTTTTTAAACAGTTTCGTACTCTCTTTTAATAGCGTTTGCTAAACAACAAGCGAAGATAATACCGATAACCTGCAAAAAGAGAAAAAATTAAGTAAAAATTTTTTAATATATTATTTTAAATTTGATGTACCTGAACGAACGCAATTCCAACACCAACGCCACCAACAATGTACGCAGTGTCTCGTGACATCTTGAATACTGTATTATAACATCCGTCTTTGTATTTTAGGTTAGGATCAGTTTGTTTCCCGCAGGTTCCACTATCGACCTTACAACAGGAATCCGGAGTTTGGTCGGGTCCAAATGTTTTATTAGCAAATCTGTTCCAATCGGCGATGCCATGGATGCCGCAGCATTTCAACTGTAATTTTCAAATTAAATTATATATACAATTATAAATTTTAACACCAGGAATAATTTACATCGTGTTGAAGATTGTCCCAGAATTTAGCGATACCCTTATCCTCTTCGTATTTCTCAATTCCTTCTTTCATTCCTTTATTTATCAAGTTCTCGAGGTCGCCTCGTAACACATACGCTGCAATTCCAGCGGCTAATTGCAAGATGAAAATAATTCCCAGCAAAACTGAGAACTGAAACAAAAATAATTTTTTTTAAAAATTTATTATTAATTTATAGCATTGTAATTCATGCTTACGGTGACGATCATGCAGTGGTTCTCTTTAATGGCGCCGCAACATCCAAAGAATGCGATGACAACGATGACACAACCGATAATGATCATTAATATTGGAGCCGATAGAAATCCAGCTCCGGCGAATTTAAAGTAATGGCTGTATTCTATTTTCGCCCATATTCCTATTCCCAAAATTGCTATGCCAGTCACCTAAATAATAATAAAAAATAATTAAATTATGTCATTTGATTAGATGTCAACAAGGAAGCAAAATGGCGTCCACTTGTTCAAATTATGATGCCAAGGTCAGACATTTGAAAGTCTCACAAGATTAACTTACATCATAAAAATTATTTCTTTTAATACCAGATGTTAAAAAAATTATTATTACGTTTAAGTTTTTTTCTTTTTCTTTTTTTTAAAGTTATTTTAAGGAAGTTTTGAAGGAAATGGATGAAACTTCCGTAATTAGAAGGAAGAAAGGGTGTTATTAATTTCTTATTATTATATTAAGTAATTTTTGATTGACTTTTTTCAACTTTTAAAATCCATTGAACAACAGAAGTTCGTCCTAAAATGTCAGCCATTTTCTTGTTTTCTTTACTACGCAACCCAAACAACTTATGGTGGTCGTAAACTTACCCAAAACACGAAGTTAAAAATGAACAGAAGATATTTCACGAGTTGCATTCCAGCGGACACCATTGTTGATTTTTGATTGATAGAAAATTTGAAAACACTAAAGCCTAGCACATAAAAAGCGACGAGTTAACCAAAGCGTTCAGCCTCTTTTACTTAAAACTGGGAGCGGATCTGACATACGCGTACTCCTTACGTCATCTGTATTCATCCGCGCGCTTTACCTAAAAAC
Organism: Geophilus truncorum; assembly: GCA_034695745.1. NCBI lineage: Eukaryota > Metazoa > Arthropoda > Chilopoda > Geophilomorpha > Geophilidae > Geophilus > Geophilus truncorum. The sequence continues at coordinate 15,968 of JAQFZP010001939.1, forward strand.
AAAATCCACCCATTTACATGAATTATTTAATTTTTAAAGACGATTTACCTACTAAAAAGTGTAACCTAAAAAGAAATTTTAATTTTGCATTATTATTTAATTAATTTTTCAATATTTCTTCACGGACTATTT
>JAQFZP010001940.1:0-16096 GCA_034695745.1 Geophilus truncorum
CAAAAAAATAGGTGAAAATAGGTCAGTCTTCATAATATAGGAAAAAATAGTTAATATAGGACGAGTACGATCCCTGACTTTCTATCCCACGATGTGTTTCTGTCGAAGCATCGAAGTTATCTGTGCAACGAAATGATCGGTGCAACAAGGCGAAAAATAAAATAAATAAATAAACCGAAATAATAAATTATACAAACAAAAACTTATTAAAAAACAGTGAATTTGAATTTTTTTTCTCATAAATAATAAACCTCAACTTGCTGTTATTATTTTGTAATCACTTAAAACTATTTTCTCACAATAATAATCCACCCAAACTCCAACGCAGTTCTTCATTCACAACGACATCTAGTGTCAAGAAATAAAACCAAACACCAAAAAAACACAATAAAATGGCTTTAATTAATTAATCAATCAAACACACGATGAAAGAAAATTTATTGTTATTTTTACTTCGTTCGTTATCTTTAGGAAACATATTTTTATATAATAATAATTATAATCATATAAGGTTCTTTGAACCAAATAACATAATAAAGACATTGGCATGTCAGGTACATCAGTTTTACACTATTATAATTCCAAAGTAGCAGTTGGCAACTGATTCATCTTCAGTTAACAAGATGGCAACCAACACTATCGTCTCTTGTCCGGCTTGTGAGATATACAACAATTAATACACTTTACTAAAAAACATCGGATAAACAATGCAAAGCACAGATGCCAACAGTTACAGTCAACAAATTGAGAAATCATGTGTTTTTCTTAATCCATTATACAAAAAAAAAAAAAAAAAAAAAAAAACTTTAATCTATTTTTTTTTTTTTTTTTTTTACAAGTTTAAAATTCTCTTGAGAAAATGTATGTAAAATGCAATCGTCAGTTTAAATTGTAGTATTCGAACAAGCCATTGAAAAAAATGTAAAAATCTCTGTACAAATAACGTGTCTTGATATATTTTTTTTTTCCACAATGAAAAAGTAATTTCTAGTCAAGTCTTGTCATGATTAAAAAAGGTATAAACAAAATCTTTGTCACTATCACTCTTGTTAACTACAACAACATCATTTCCTGAAAATGAGATTGCGGTAAGTCGTCGAGAAAACACAACTTTGTCGTTGACTCGCAACGATAACGATCCTTGACGTGGTTCATTCTTGCTTCAAGTAACCGAACTGATCAGTAGTTTCAAGTGATCAGTCGAGTTTACTTTAGTTCTTTCATTTTTTTTTTTGTTTGTTTTGTTTTTACAGATTAAACTGTGCTTTGACTCTCGTGGTTGATGGGTTGTGTTTCCTCTTCTGTTTTTGGAATTTCTTCGTCTGTAAAGCGAATTGATTTCGCTTTGTACCACACCACTGAATCCACGAGGAATGCCAGAAACATTATGGCACCTGTCATACCTTTAAAAAAAATATATATTATCTATTAAAATCAAAAAAAGATAATAGAAAAATACAACTGTATCTATTTCAATGCTGTCATCATACCGATTATTATAGATTTACAAAAATCTCATTAATACAACGAACTGCCACAAGATGTCAGCAGTCTGCAGCAGGACAATAAAGGTAAATAATAGATAATGACCAGCATTGAAATAAATTCCGTTGTACATTCTTCTTATTATCTATTCTTTGTATCAGCCGATATTTAATTCTGATTATCGAAAATAAACCAATTTCGATTTTCGTGAAATTGATCAACCCCTAATTAACCCTTTGCGCATTACGCAGTACGTAAAAATATACCAATTTTCGCTACCTAGGAGCTAAAGCGCTGTCAGTCATATTGAGTAAAAGTTTTGTTACTGCCAACAGAGGGATTATATTTAGCTATAACAAAAAGCCTAACCAAAAAAGACTTAGGATTTTAAGAGGTAAAAAAAATTGCAAGAGCTATAACTTTATAATTAATAAATTTTTAAACTAAATTTACCCAGATTATAGTTTACTATAAAATATGTATAAACTCAAGAAGAAGAAATATTTATCTTGAATAGAAAAAAAATTCATATTCAAGTTGTGCGAGCTGTATATTTTTTACATATGGTTGGTAATAAAAGGGTTACAACTAATTTTTAATTTTTATTATATACCGTGAAAGGATGAGCGAAAAGTGGACGGATCGTAAAACCAACAAGCGCCTTGCTGTCCACACGTGTATTCCCAGATTGTGCAAGCCGAATCAACCACAGCGCCATATATGATAGCACAAGGCACATTTCCTATAATAAATAAATGAAAAAATTAATCTCCTGACCCACATTTTTATATATAAAATTAAAAAATAATTTCAAACGAGTTTGAAGATTCACCAAATAATCCTATGGCAAACCAGATTAGACCTAAGGCCATGGCTTTATCTTTGGGATCAACACATCTGTTAAAAAAAAAAAAAAAAAAAAAAAAAGTTACTTCAAATCGTACCTTCACTCTTGGAACTGTGAACGTAATTGGTTCGATAGTGGTTCCATTAAGTCTCAAAGCCCTTGCGAATTCGACAACTTTCACATCGCAAATGATTTTGGGAAGGAATGACAACCCTTGATGAACAGTTGAGCATTTATGATGCGATAATGGAAATAAATAAGGGGATTCTTCGAGCACTTCGTACGCATATATAGTTGAATCACCCTATTTATAAATATTTGAGTCAAAATTAAATGAAATGAAATTTAAATATTATTACACTCTTATTACTTTTCCAGTAAGAAAGAGAGTAGCACTGTCTTCGTCGTAATATGGAATAAGAATGGCAGGACTGACGTCGAGCGACACTGTTATTAATGGAGTATTTAAATCGTTGATGTTGAACAGTTTAATTTGCCGTTCGGAAATTCGATCAAATCCACACACAATTATGTATTTTCCTTGAAGCACCCATTTGATTCTTGCGCCTTTGTTCCCACACGATCCAGTTCCAGTCTGGTAAAAAAAAAATAAAATCATTTTATAACAGGAAACGATTATATTTTGAATTTCGTTTATTTACAGTCGTTGGTTGAGCACTGGATCGTGGATTGTACACCCTGATTTTATTGTCCTTAGCAATTGTTGCAAAATATTGACCATTTGGGCTCCAATCGAGACCAAACATCTGATCGTGATGCCCCATTAAAATGTATCTTGCTTCTCTAGTGCTGACATTCCAAACGCGAACGGTTAAGTCGTGAGCGCAGGACGCCAAAATACTTTTCGCCAATGGATGAAACTTAATGATGCTGATTTTTTCAGTATGACCTATTAAAAGAAAAAAATGTTAGCCCCACGTTTAAAAATAGTTGGTTTACAATTTCACCTTTCAACATTGCAGCAGGCGTTTCCATGGACACTGTCAACCCGTCATTGGGAATAAGCCAAATTCGAATTACGCCATCATCGCAACCGACAGCGATTCTCTCCGTATTAAAAGGATCCCAACCAAAATCCATTACGTTCGCTGTATTTTGCAGAACTGGTAAAACTCCATCCGAAATGCGACCGGGTTTGCTTAACTAATAAAATTGAAAACATAAATGACTCAAGCTTTGTCGTCTATCATCAAATTACTTCGAATATCAACAGACGGCCTCCGGGACCTTTGAGGACCAACGCAACCCGCTTCATGTTTGCCTGAATTCCATCGCATTCCCGCGGTAACGACGTGCTCAAATTGCGTATGTTTTCTATGTGTTGATCCTTGTGAAGCGGCGTTCCTTTAAGATGTCGGAACTTCGAGACGCGAAACCCGGAGAACGATTTCACCGGTGGAGTCGTGACCACTGTCGCAGTCGGTATGCTGTCTCGTCTGGCCAAAACCTCGGTCGAGTGTTTGGGGCTTCCTACCGTCTGTTTGCCTTCATTCGGACTGTTGGCATTTGCAGCAGCAACCATTTCGCGCACCCACGAACCTTTTGGACTGCCGCTGTTGCTTCCGACGGAGCATTTATCGATGGACATTTTCCTCTCTCCTGAGTTCCTGTCGCTACCGTTCATTGCATTTTTTGGCACTGGAATTGGTATGCTGGGAGTTTGATTTTGAAATGGTGAGCCAAAACTTTCCCTTCTTGGAATGGGCGATTGCTCGTTTTCCTGTTGCATTTCATTCTGTTGAACTTCAGTGAATCGGCTTCGTTTCATGATTGGCGACACTGACGGCTGTTTAAATAGAAAAAAAAATGAGTTCATTTCCCAAATGTAAATAAAATATCATCGTGTTTACTTTCGGTAAAATTGTTGGCTTGTTCGTTTTTTGCCTATTGTCCATCTCTTGACTAGAATCGGGGGACGAAAAAGCCTCATTGCTAGCTCGTAAAATAAATTGCTTCGGCGAACCCATCAAATTAATATTCTGAAAATAAAATAAAATAAAATAAAATAAAATAAAATAAATTAAATTTGTAAACACTTCGCCTAATTGGCTATCGAGATCTAAGTACTTCTCCGATCGAAGTCTTTCGTTCTGGCTCCTTTGATTTCCTGTCGGATCGATCGAATTCGTGACGGTGCTTCTGCAAAGTCGGCGTATTGCGTTTGGACGGATCCAGGCTAATTTTTTTTAGTTGACACTGTTCACCGTTCAGCCACGCTTGAATGTTGAGTCCAGGATCGGTGCCATTAGTATCGGGAAATAAATCGGCATGAAAGTCACGATAAGTCTTTAAAGAAAAAATCAAAATCAAAGTTAAATATTGACACTATTTTTCACACTGCAAATTAAAAACCTTTCTTGGCACGTGATAGCGAATGGGAACAATGGTAGATTGAGTTAATTGCAATAAGCGGTTAACTTCGCCCTGCATTACATCGAGAGCTCGTTTAGGAACAAGGCACATGCCTTTCGTTTGTCCTTCTGTAAGATCTTTTGCCGCTAAACTCAAGTATGGATCGTTGTTTACAACTTCGAGGAATGTCACTGAGGCATCCGCCTGAGAAAATTAAATAAAAAATGTTAAAAAAAAAAAAAAAAATTAAAACATTTTTTTTTACTAAACTCTTACCTTTCCAGCAAGAAACAACATGTTGGTATCGCAATCATAAAACGGCAATAGAATCCTTAATTAAATTCAAAATTAATTACGGCCTTTTTCAAAACATATTGAACGTACCCAATATTCGTATCAAACGAAAGTGTCTTTAATGGACTGCAAAAGTTGCGTAAATCTCGTAATATTACTTGCCGTTCATGACCCTATTAAAAATAAAAAGAATGAAAAAATATAAAAAAAAATTTAAGAAAATTAAATGACCGACCGATTGAAATCCAGTGCTGAGTATTTGATTTCTATCTCCTAACCAAATAATACGTGAATCCTTAGGATTACTATGACTAGTAGCTTCCTAAAAAAAAAAAAAAAAAAAAAGATTTTAAAGTAAAGTTACTGTACAACTGATAAATGAAAAACATGACTTTAAATGAAAATTACCTGAGTTGCAACTGCTGTTCGGGGATCAAATATCCTCACTTTTTTATCTTTGCAAGACGATGCTATCAAGTTTCCTGAGCCTTGCCAACAAAAACTCTGAACTAGATCCTCGTGTTTATCAAACGCTATAAAAATAAAGCTCGATTCATTGTTATTACTACCACACGCATATAATCAGTTACCAAAGATATCTTGTTCTTTGACGAGATCCCATAAACGTACAACGTTATGAGAAGACGACGAAAGCAATGAATCTACGGTTGGATGGAATAAAACATTTTCCACTCGATTCTGCGTTTCACATAATTGCACCGAAGGATTGAAGATGTGGTTCTGCAATCCTTCAGGTGGAATATTCCACAACTTAATCTACAACAAAACAAAACTAGATATAGACGACTGATAACTTCGTCTGAAAAAAAACAAAAAAAAAAAACCAGAAAATAAGAAGTAGACTCACAGTACAATCCTGAGATGCCGTCGCCAATAAACCATCGTCAAAAGGCGAGAAATCAAAATCGGTAACTAAATCTGCATTGCAAAATATTAAAATTTGAGTTTGCAAAACATTAGCTTTTAAATGCTACAATTCGCTTACCGGAATGACAGTTAAGAGTGCAAGAATTTCTTCCCACTTTTCCTTTAAAATCCAAAGGCAAAACATCGACAGCTCCACCACCTGTTGAAAAGTTGTAATGATGATGTTATATCATCGACACTTGCGTAATGAATTGGTATCACCTGGTCTTTCCTGATGGAAGACTATAAACGCAGCACTGGCTTTTATCAAACTCCCATGAGTCAGTGCTGAACTGACATTCAAATCAGTAATCCAAGCCTGCGTGAAAAATAAATAAAAATTAAAAAAGTTCAACTAAAATCATTTCTCCGCTCAGCATTCGAACGGAACCAATTACCTCTTTTTTGGGAATTTTAGCGATCGCATTTCGATATTTTGAAATCTTAAATCTAAACATGTTACTGGAAAAAAGAAAAAATTTCATACGTTCTGATTAATTTACGTTTCTATTCTATTCTATACTTATTCGATTCGATGAGTAAGACAAATTCTACACATACCGGTGTTTGCAATCCAATATCTACCGTATCCCACAATGACAGCTGTGTTCCGTTCCGTTCCGCACAAAATCAATAGGTCGCATTCAACGTCAATTTCAATGACTGAAATCCTTTCGGCTTTTTTGCCACGCAAGAATAGTTTTAATGTACGGTATTTCTAACTTACTTATTGCTGCTCATTTCCGGAATCACAAATTCAATTTAAGGGAAATAAACGACATTGATCTCTACTCTGCACGCCCTCCGTTTCCATAGAAATCAAAATCTACACTCTACGGAGGCCCTGTGTAGCCGTATCGATTTCGAATTCAAACTCGTGACAATGTTCAGTTTTATTTCTTTTCTTTGTATTTACACTTTCTGAATGGTTGTCAGTAAATGTTATGTGCCGTATGGTAAGAGTTAAAGTTAAAAATTGGTAAATTATACATCGCAGGATGCATGGAAAATTACTCAGAATTATACTTCCAATTACAAACTTCCAAGCTTCAGTTTTCGTGTTCTTAATTCGAATTCCTCGTTAAAGAAAAAGGCTTACGGTACCGGTACAGTTGATTCTCATTATTACAGTGAGTAAAAAATCTGACTAAACGTAGCACACGTTTGGGCAGCAACAAAAAATATTTATTTTTTTTTTCTTCTTCAACATTTTCACCGTACGTATACTGTATGAAGTATGATTGTATCAGATTTAGTTTTAAACTATTCATTTTATTCTATTTACTATTTTATTTTCCTAAACAATATTTTTTATCTTAGGAAAATAAAATAATGATTTTTACGCGCTTTTAACAATCAGGGCTTAAAATTTGTAAATTAACATATACAATATACAGAGTAATTCTAAAATTTTAAAATTAAAAAAATATTTTTCTTTACTTTTGCCTTTTCCGCCTTTTTAACATTAATATGTGAATATCGTTTCAATAAAAAACGGAACAACGTTTTATAACTTTCTCCAATACGTTTGGTTCGGCCTTATAATCAGCCATGACTGTCATATTTGACCATTTATGACCTTTCTCTTTTTCAGAATAAATATTTTTAAATTGCTTGCCCACTTTGACAACTTAATTAACACTTTATTGTGATTTTCCCTTCTCCAACTCATTGCTAGACATATGTGCCAGCTTGAAATTTAATTATAGCAAAAAACTTGTCTCGGAAAACACATTTGTTCAATCAATAACAATAACACTAACACAGATCAGAGATTACTTAAAATTGATCAAAAATGTAAAATGTATCAAAATGAAAACGTAAACAAAATGGCACTTTTAAGCTTTCGTACAAATAAGTATTTCTCATACGTCACGTTGCTAACAGTAAGGACATCTTTTAGCCGAAATTAAAAGCACAAAATTTGCCACCTCACATCTCGATTGCCAACTCATCTAAAGACAAAATCGAACGAAAATGACATTAACATTAGCGAAAATAAAGTCGAAACTCGATGGAAAAGAACTCGATCTTAGTGTTATGGAGCTGAAGGAAGTGCCTGTCAAGGAATTGGTAACTGAAATAAATTTTTATCAAAGCAATGCTAAAATTTGGCAGTACCGGTAACTTTTTCTCTAGGCAGCTCTTCCTAAAGCAACTCATCTGGATCTGTCCGTGAATTCCTTGACAATCATTCACGTATGTTTTTACCTGATTTTTCTGTGCTTCAATTCAAATAATGCATTTTATATTTTTGCAGCCAAATTTTTGCAATTTAACTCACATTGTCAAGTTGGATTTGAGTAAAAATCGAATTAAAGAACTGCCAGAGAACTTTGGATTATTGCAAAATTTGCAACATCTGGATCTATTTAGTAACTCAGTAAACTGAATTGCCCATTTTATCGTTCCTTCATATCAACTAATTTTATTTTCTTTATTTTATTTTGCAGTTAACCATACTGCCAGAGAGTTTTTATAATCTAACGAGTTTAAAATGGCTTGATCTGAAAAATAATCCATTGGATGCACAGTTAAAATTTATTGCTGGAGAATGCTTAACAGCACAAGAATGTCAGGCTTGTGCAAAGAAAGTGGTCAAATTTATGAGAAAAATACACATCAGGATGGAAAAGGAGAGAGAGAAAAAAATAGTGGAGTTAAAGGGTTTGGATCTGAAACAAACATTGTATGATTAGATGTTTCTCAAACAAAGATTCATCCTAACACTGCAGAATGAGAAAATGATTGCGAACTGACAGCTATAAAATATTGGCAGTAAATAAATTATTGTACGTATTCATTTGAAGTTAAATGTTTGAGAACCATCTAATCAATCTATTAGAGTTACTGTTTTAAAACTGACTACTAACTGAATTATAATCTTGCAGCTAAAGAAGAACTTAAATTAAAAAAAGAGAAAGCAAAACAAGAGAAACTTCGACAAGAGAAAAAAGCTGCGAAGGTAAAACGCAAGGAAGAGATTTTGAAAAAACAAGCGTTGGAGAAATCAGCAATAAATTCAACAAAGCAATCTAACGGTGAGTTAAAAATGATATGTATTTTAGATATGATTAGTAAAATTTGATGTCAATTATCAGGCGTACATTCCACTGTGAAAAATCAAAAGGTTGCTACAAAAGATAAGAAGAACAATAAACCCAGTAAAAGTAATACAGTACCGTATGTAGTATTATTGTATGATAACAGTATTTAATTTTTTAATTTTTTTTCAATTTAGTGACAAAAACTATTAAAAAGAAGTCTACGTTTTGGTTCTGGATGTTGCCGTGTTTTCTTTTGTCCTTTTTATTCTTTCTTTACATATATTTAGGAATGCATTTTTCCGACAGCCCGACTAACGAAAAGATTCAAAAAGTTGTAAGGGAAGTTGCAACAAGTTTAACTGATTTGTATTATTTAAGCAATGAGGTTGGAGCTGAATTTGCTCAATACTTAATTGACGCATTTAACAATACTGTTGTCAATGTTCGCGGATACTGGCAACAAACATAATGGAATTTTGTAATGATAAAATAAAAAGGGTGATATAATTTGTTGTGTTCTTTTTTTTAAATCAGCAGGAAATGTCGACATTGTTTATTATTTTACACGCACAAGAGAAAAATCCTATACTAAAAATTAGATTCAAATATGGTACTGTACCGGTATGCTACACGAGCTTCAACAAGTTTCCCCACACTAAATTGACTGGATAAGAGTTCGAAGTTCGAAGTCTTTTTAATTATATCATTTACTTGAATGAACAAAATAAATATAAAGCAAAAAATTACCTAGGAAAGTTCCAGTATTTACAGTATGGTGGAGCGTTAGCCATACCGTATGGTACCTAGTATTTCTCCTGCATATTTGATTTTATACTATGGTACTCCTTACAAACTATGCTGTCGTTGCTGAACTGAAATTACAACGATTAGAAAATTAAGCAAATTTTTGCATTGCAAAGCTGTAAGAGGAAATTGAAATTTCACAACAGCAATTTTTTTGCAATCATTTCGTAAAGCAGCCAGCAGGAAATAGATCTTTTACTAATTTAATACTACTTATTAAAGAGCCCCACTTCGTCGAAATCTTATATACCAGTACAGTACTATGATCAAATTAAAAACCTTTTGATTTTGTTTAGTTGGGCTTGGGCAAAGAATAAGTAGAAAACTACTAAATTAATGTACAAAACTGAGCAAAGATTCTTCGTAAAACTAAGCATCAATAAAACTATAAAAATGAAAAGTTAATTAATTGTCATTATTGAGAATAAAAAAGTTTAAAGACCGGATGCAGGCTATAGTATTAAGGAGGCGAAATTTCACCCATCATTTTACACTCTAGACGTCTAGAGAAGAAGAAAAACGTGAGCAGAGCCATGTTACGTTTGCCGTGGACAATACTGTTAGCACTTTATACAGCATGCATTTGCAATGGAGATTACCAAGTGTAAGAGGAACATTTGTTACATTAATGATTATACATGATACGTAATTATTTTATTTTTCGAATTAGTAATGTGACAAATGTGAGGGAAATTTTGCTTACAGGATATGACAAACAACTTCGTCCTCAGGTTAAGGGTAAGTTAAAATATTTCTTCTGGAAAATAATAATTTGCTTAGACTCAATTTGACGTTATAATTTGATTAAAAGCTTTGATTAGACTCTTTCATTGTACAGTACGATACCCTCTAATATCCTTAATTCATTTTTCTCCTAAGGTCCACCAGTTGATGTTGGAGTCACAATATATTTCTTGCAATTATATTCTATATCCGAAAAAGATATGGTTTGTCCAACTTTACAAATAAAGGGCCCAATTGGACTAGAGAACTGATAATTTGTAGTCAAGGGGTTATTCAGTATATTCTACTGATAAATCGCACAGTATTTAAAAAATAAAGCTGTATCAGTTCTGAGTCCCTGTCAGCCCTGTTAGTAAATAACGGAACTTGATTCAATTATTTGCAGGAATTTACGGCTGATATGTATTTCCGGCAATATTGGAAAGATGAACGTTTAACATTTTTACCTTCAGTCGGTATTTTGCAGTTAAAACATTCCGATATATGGACGCCAGACACGTTTTTTCCTTCTTCAAAAAAGACTTTGCTCAATTATGCTATGCACAAAAATATTTTCACTAGGGCAACGCCAAATGGAGATATCTTACAAAGTGCAAGGTATGTAAAATTATGAGTTTATTGACTTGTATTGCGCATTACAGCCTTGAGCCTTATAGGTAAAAAGTTTAGGGTAGAAAGAAAATGGAAGTTTGTCAGTATTACTGGCAATGTTCTGCAGCAAAGCACCTCGAGGCCAAGGAAACTGCTTATGCTAATTATTTCATCTACTTCTTCCAGACTAACCACAACTGTGGCATGCCCAATGTACTTTACATTTTATCCAATGGATACTCAGCTGTGTGAACTGGAGTTTGAAAGTTGTAAGTGCACCATCAATTTAATAAATTTTAATAAGCCAATTCTCAATTAAATACCATAGACGGGTTTTCTGCAAGAGATGTTACATACCATTTTTCTAAAGGATCAGCTTCAGTAGGTGTTAATCCTACTATGACTCTACAGTCAAAACATCAACTAGTAGGATACAGACTTTTAAATAAAGAAATCATTTTGAGTACAGGTAAATAAATTAATCTTAAGCGAGAAATTATAAAACTTAATGAGTCTTATTGCAGGAAATTATTCAAGACTATCTGTTCAAATCTTTTTAAAGCGCTCTCTTAAACCATTCATTTTGAATGTGTATTTGCCCTCAGCTCTTATTGTTGCTTTGTCGTGGTTGGGCTTTTGGCTCGGAAGTAAAAAGACGGCTCGCATCTGCTTGGGATTAATCAGCATATACATCCTTGTCGAAATTTTAACAAATATGAATGCTGGTGAAGCCAAAATAAACACCGTAACGGCACTTTATGTGTATCTGCTTGCCTGCATCATCACGACAGCACTCACACTCGTTGAATTCGCCTTTGTGTGCTTTCTCCACAGAGAAGATTTCGAAAGCGATAAGGTACCGGTACCTGTACTCTATGTTACATACCGTACTCACCAACTTAATGATCTTGCCCATGCCCAAACAAACAAAAAATCAAATACATTGAGAATTCGGACTGCTTTAGCTACTTATATCCAGAAATAAATAAACCACTTACTTCTGGGTGTAACAATTATGATTTGTTTCCACATATTCAAGAATAGTTTTTTTTTTTTTTTTTTTTTTGGGAAAATTAAAATATCATATTTCCAATAAATGAAAAATAAAACTAACTTTTATATTTTTTTTTGTAGTTGATGCATCCTGAACTCGGCTGCAAACAACAATTTTTTGTCTGCAACTTGGATAAATACGCGAAAATTGCATTTCCTCTACTATTCACTATTTTCAATTTGACATATTGGATTACAACATTGACTGTTAGTAATGTTGAAATCAATAATCTGATTTGAAATAAAATTTAAAATAAACATTGTCAATATCAAAATGTTAAAATAAAAGAATTAAAAAACGAATAAGTCTGTGTTCGCCATTCAATTTCACTTACATTACCTGCTTAAAAAGCCACCAATTAAAGATGTGTCAGTCACAGAATCTTATTACTAAGCAAAGTTCGAAATTTTACTTTTTATCTGTTTACTGCTCGGTAGTTTAACCGTGAGAAAATTCCACAACTTAAAGCTCCAATTTTTATATTCGAAACTTTTGTTAAGAATTGTTACTGTATTGTTACGATATCAAAATTAGAATAAATGTTGTTAAAATGAATGTCGTTTAAAACAAACTTACATGCTTCATTAAAGCAAATTTGAGACATTTTAAACCAATTTTAAAATCGATAACCTCACCTGAAATACGCCTAAAATGATTCAAAACACCCGACCGGAAGTCCTGCTTCGGCTACTTCGATCGCCGATTTGTTTTTGATCCATCGCACCTGACATCTACCGTCAATTAACTTAAATAATCCTGTTGTTTCTCAATCAATTTAATTCAATAAAAAAAAAAAAAAATTCAAATACAATTTCCAAAAAAAAAACCTAAACTCTAAAAATTTGAAAACCGACCAAGATTTAAAAAAAATAAAAGGAAATTTTTGTTTTTAAAAAATCCGAAATATTAAACTGTACACTAAGATATTATAAACAATGACTGTAAATAAAAATTATTTCTTGCTGCACTAAACAAACAAAGACTCTTAACAAATCAAAAAAAAAATAATAAAAAAAAAATAAAAAAAATAAAAAAGGAAAAAATTGAATTATTTACATAAATTTCAGGGTAAATGTATAAGCTTTAAATCAACTAAATCAAAATATAAACTTAAAAGTATAAGCAAAAACCTGAGAAAAATTATTAATTTACCCATCTTTCTTTTAATTTGGCATCAATACAAATCACATTAAATAAATAAACTTTTCGAACCCCTGCATTCGTTTGTAACGAGCATAATTAAAAAGAATTTACAAGTTAACACTAACAGGGTGCGTAGTTTCTGCATAATCTAAACATACGAAAAATTTATATAATAATAATTATGTTACAAAAAGAAAATAGTAAATTATATTTATGACCAGTTTTTGCAATAATAAAAAAAAAAATAATTTTGTTACAACTGCGACCAGTGAAATAAATCGGAACTTTAAATATACAAATACAAACAAACTGTAACAAGACAAAACAAAATAAACAAGAAAAATTTGTTTGCAGTTTTATTTATCTTTGAAATTTGTAAAATATTTTTGTTATCATAGCAAAATTCTTTGAATATTTTCTATCACCCGGCACATTTAAACATAAAAAATAAAGGAAATCAATTGGAATGGAAGCAACAGTGCATATTTCTATTTTTCTTCAATCAAATCATTATCCTAGCTCACATTAAGGCAAAATTAAATAGTCAATAAAGTAAACTACAAATTTACATCATTTTCTTTTCGTATTTTACATGTTCTGCTATATTTTTTTTTTCTATTTTCTTTTTTTTATTTTTCAGTTTTTTTTTTTTTTTTGTTTTTTTTTACTTTTTGCTTTTTCTTTCTTTTTTTTTTTCTTTCTTCATTAATTTTATTATTCATTTTTTTTGGTACCGTAAGAATTAAAAGTAAAACAAAAAAAAAAAAAATTACAATTTAAACAGTGGCTAGGAGATATTTAGAAATAACCAAACAGGAAGAAACAAAATAAGGTAATCCGAAGTCAACAATTATCATTCAAGCCCCGCGTCACGAAAAGATGGCTCATTACTCAGCGTCTCGAACTCATCCCCAGAGGCACCTTCGTTAATGTGGTTGCTGTGCATTCCTGAGCAAGTTTCATTTGAGGAAAGGGGCAGACGTGAGCATTTTGCAACCAATTCTTCGTACGAATTTCCTTGTAGCATGCACACCAGCACCACTGTCATATTATCACAGCCAAGGCCGCCCATTTGGCAATCAGGAGCTAAACACCGGGTCATTAGTTCCTCACAAATCTAAAAATAACAAATTATTTTAACCTCACTACATAATAACTAGTGTTAAACCAATTGCATGAACAAAAGTAATGGCTAAGCTTATTTTTTAATGCGAAAAAAAATGTTACTCACTTCCTCCGGCTCCATTTTTTCGGCTATCCTCGTTCGAACAAAATCGACTACCTCTTGATTTGTCATCACATCCCAAATTCCATCACATGCCAACACAATAAATTCGTGATTCGGAGTTATATCCTCGATAGTTACGTCCGGGTATGCTGGAAAGTTTAAATTGTCCTCAATTTTAGTTTACTTTTAAAAATAAACAAATAGAAAAATTACCCGTGACAATTTGCTCTTCGGGTCGTTTCTTTTCGTTCTTTTTAAATACAAAATCACCTAACGCTCTAGATAAGGCTAAATTTCCTATTTTAAACAATAATAAAAACAATTAAATAATTGCATCGATTATCAGAGTCAAATTATTTATTTACCGTTGACCCTATTAAATTCCACCCATCCACCAGCAGCAATAATGCGCTTGGTTTCATTTTCGTTACTGGGTTTGTGATCAAAGGATAGTTGATGAACAGTACCGCCGACAGAAGCAATACCACGAGAATCTCCGACATTTCCCTGTTAATTAAATGATCCAGCTTAATTAACTACATCAAAAAAACGGTAAAAACGTATTTACGCAATAAATTTTTCCATTCTTTATAAGCACAATTAATGCAGTAGTTCCAGCTAATTCCTCCTTCATGCTCTCGTCATTAAGCATATCTTGGTCGACTTCTAAAAACCCTTGCTTTATTGCTTCTGAGATGTCCCCTTGTTTGTAGAACGAATGTGTGACAATTTTTTTGTGCACGTGATTGCCCGCATACTGAGCGACTTTAGCTCCTGGAGAGAAACAACAAAAAAAAAAAAAAAAAAATTAGGACATGACGAAAAGGGATCACTTTATTCTGTAGAAAAGAAGTTTTTGCTTGGTGGCAGCAGAAGAAAATGTATATACCTCCGTGACCATCGTAAACAGCAAAAAAAGCGGCTTCCTTATCTTCCGATAGAGAAAGTAGATGTGTGTGTGCATCCTCCATATCTGGAAATTAAAATTAAGCAAATATCGGCTGGAATTGCGTCACGTTAAACGAGTGTTGAAAAAGTATACTTATTCTCCATCCCTGCATGCAAGAAGATCCAACTTTTAAGCTGTTGTTTGCACAACATGACGTCTCTTTCGCCGTAACGGGTTCGGATAATGTTTGACCCATAATTACCTGTGAGATAATCAAATAATCAAATAAGAAAATATTAAATTACAATTAATCGAATATGAAGAATCGTCAAATGATTTAAGCCTTGTTTATTAACGGTAAACTATTCGTCAACATGGCAGCACGCCTTCCATCCATCAATGTTGCCACAGAGATAAATACTTACGATGGAACCTCGAATCAAGTTTGTATGTACAAACTCATACGCCTTCTGTCTATCTCGCATAGTTTTTTATCGCTATATGCCTAAACTTTTATTCAACAGTTTACCTTTTATCAATATTAATCTGATATCCTTTGATTCTTACGAAGTCATTCCCCGAAACGACGAAGAACAGACGACGTCAACTGTAGGCTTAATAAAATAATCACAGAGGGCGCGCACAACAATAAACAAACTGCCAGAATGTA
>JAQFZP010001941.1:0-16091 GCA_034695745.1 Geophilus truncorum
GCGTTGAATGTAGACGTGTGTGTTGTTATTCCATAACAAAAACGTGAAGTATCAGTTTGCAGAACTCAGATAACAATACCAGATGTCGTTTTTAAGATGATCTGGGACGTGAGTTGAAAGCAGCTGAAGAGATTTGCTTTAAAATTTCTTACAATGCACGGTTCTAATCAATAAGTGCATTTTTCCCATCACCGAACTTAAGCAGAGCACAACATGTGATTTAAACATACTAAAACACATCAATTTTCATCTCTCCTTTTCTTTTATTTCGCCATGCTCTCCTGCTCCAAGCACAATTCCATCTTCTTCCAGCTGCATTTGGAGCTGAATTGCAGGCTTTAGATAAAACAAAAGAAAAAAAATCTTCAATTTATGTTGACTTGGGAGTTTATGGATTCAAGTTAATGAAATCTCAGAGGACTATCCACAGCTGAAATTGAAAGACCTCTTGAGAAAGTTGGAAAAGGAGAAGAAGTTTAATTAATTTTAAACCTCCAACAATTTTCTAGTATTTTGTGCTTATCAGGTACCAAAACAAAGGTAAAGTAAAGTTGCTGCTACAGCAACTCCTTGTTCTTGTAAGCTTTTGTTTCTTGTTTGTAACCTTAAGCAGCCAATTTCTTGAGTTAATAAATAACTTTAGCGAACCTTGTTTTACTTTAGATTAGACAAGATCCTGTAGATAATTAAACAATAAATAGAAATTTCCTAACTTTATCTCCCCATTAATAACCATCTATTCCTAGATGTAATTTGTAATTATTCACCATGGCAACAAGTCATCATCCATGCCATTAGTCATTTTTAGAAAGTACTTTTGTTGTTGACAGGCACTGCTCAATGAACATTGCCCAGTAGATTTCAACTAATGAAATGTGCACTTCACTATGCCATTTTCCCAAAATGATAGTTGAAAAATAACAACAAACAATGTGCAATCAAAGGTGACCTTTAAAAATTCCCAGGTATTGATCCTGCTGCATGGTCTTGTGGGTTTTGGTGTTATCCAATAAACACTTTGCTCAAGTACAATTCACACATTTAAACTGATCAATTGTTGCCACTAAAACATACCAATATTTGCATATTTTTAATGGAAAAGTAAAGTTGAGTTCATCTCTAACCTTTAGATTATCAGCTAAGAAGCTTTCCAATGATAAAGCTTTCCAACGATGATCGGATTCACTTATTCCCAAACTGACAACTTAAGGTTTTATTGAAGATTTATCAGCTTGTTTTGGATAACTAGGTTACAAAGATGGTCTACTTTTTTCATCTTATTGCAACAAAATAGCCTTGTTATGTTGCAGCTATGGATAGGTACCAGCTTTGTTAAAGATGTAGCTTTGTAAGCTGGGGAAGGATGTTAAAGTTGAAGTACTAGAGTTGATATGGGTAATGTGATTACAAAACCTGGAATTAACTTTGCATTAGCTCTTCATTTGTAACCTTCAATTAAATTTGACTTTCAAGAATCGAAGTAATCACGTATAATGCAGACCACAAATTCAAGCAAATCCAGTTTCAGTTTATTATGCAACATCATCTTGCACAATCTGCTGAGGCAACCCAAAGATGTAATATCTATATAAAATCTTGAATCCGTGAAATTCTTTCGATCTTCAACTGATCGATAGACATTTTGCAATCATGAAAACAACAACTTCAGCTAAGTGATCCAATAAAAAGAAAATTTGCTTCCTTCAAGCAAAATGTTCCTGACAACAGGAGATGATTTGAATAAATAAGTGTGGAAATTTCCAAGGCAACTAGGCACAAATATGACAATATTACACCTTCTCTTCAGACAGTTCAAGAATATAACTATCGGGTAGCAAAAACAAGCAGTGCTTAGGAGCCTCAGGCTTGAAGAGGTCGCTGTGGGAGACCCCTTCATCTTCATGTGTACTACTGTTTATTTTTAAAATATCACATGTTGAATGCTCTTATATAAATTACATCTTAAAATTTTAGCTGGCGAGGGAACCCCACATCAAGGAGACTTCAAAATAAATTTTGCTTGTGGGCCCAAAAACCTCTAGTCTGTTTGTTAGGATTGCAACTAAAATTTATTGTTCTGTCAGAACATTACTGTAGATGCATTCAATTTCAATTTTTAATTTTTTAAGAAAAATGTAGTGTAAGTAGAAATATCACTTAAAATATAAGACATTTAAGTTATGTGACTTATCACCCCCAAAATCTAGCTGTTACAAAAGGCAGGTGACCTAGATTACTAAAGTCAATAGCTGCATTCAGAAATTCATGTGTTGTGCTTTGGGTGTTTGTGTTTTAAGTTTTATGATGATGTTATTTCCGGTTGTGTTTGTGTTTATGTTTTAACCTTAAACGCAAACACAACCAGAAATGGCATCATAAAACTTAAAACACAAACACCTAATAAAACACCAAAGCACGGCTTTCCGAATGCAGCTAGTGTTTAAGACAAATAAGTGCTCTAGAGTGTTTCTTATGATTAAGGCACTTAGATCCTTTAAATAACTATGCCATAACAAAATTAAATTCATCTATTACAAGTCAGATGTAGTTATACCAAAGTTGAGTCAGAACTGACAATAAGAGTTAGTTGCACTAACAAAAGTTAAAGTTAACTGGAGTTTAATTAATATTAAAAGTAACACTATAGATTATTTATAAAAGCTATTAATAGGAAACATTAAGCAAAGCACAAATAATTTCTTGCCTTTGTGGCCTTTAAGAATGTACTGCAGCAATTTTGCTATCAGCTCTGTGGCAATCACTATTGAAGCAAACTAACAGTCAAGATTATTGGAAATGTGTAATAATTTTGGACCAAGAGCCATTTTTGTGATTGGTCACAGCGATCAGGATCCGATTATCCCCCCACTAAGCAAAAGTGCCTGCAGTGTGCTGCAGCAAAATCACCAGCAACTCATGTCAGTATTGACAAGCCTTGTTTCCTTCTGGCTGGTTAATAAAAATCTATAATTTCTGTAAATCCACATGTGTAAAAACTGAATCAAAATTGATGTTTTAGTCCCTCAAACAAATTTTCAACAAAACTCAGTTTTAATAAAAGTTATAAAACATCAAAACAAGAAAGTAGAAATTGTTATGTTGCCTAGCAACTAAAACCCCACAGGAAGTCATTTGAAATCCATTGCTCAATAGTTATATAGTTGACTTGCTTCTTTAATTTACCAAGCATTGAATCCCTAAAGCCTTTTAAAAAATAAAATGAAAAAATTGGGAAATTTGTAAGACATAATTGATCCATTAAACACAAAGTAAATTTGATACTTGTGAACACATGTTCAATAATTACACATAATCAGTCACCGTGTGACAACCTTAGTCAATAATTTGTTTACTGCCTTATCACATTAGCCAATTACCAGTCTCAACATAATTTGATATTTAAACCTACAAATAAATGTTTGCAGTGCTATATTTATTTTTGATTGCACTTAAGTGGTTGGAAACAACCATAATTCAATAAAACACTGAAGAACTTTGTTATTCCAGTATATACCAGTAACTTCAACCTCTTGGTCATCTTCAGGTTATTAGATGGTTGCAAGATAAAGAAAGAGAAAAAAAACTTATTGAAGCTTCCTGTTCTTGCCTGAGGTTGTCTTCAGACAAGTCTTGCATGCAACTCACCAGCACAAGTTATTTTTTCCTTCTAGCAATTGGTATATTGGAATTTCCATACCCTTATTTAAAGTATTTTTAATTAAGCCACCACAACTTTAATTTTATGCAATCAACATTTTCCTAAAGCTGAAATTAAAAAATACAAATAAAATCTAACTCAAATTTATTTAAATAAGCGTTGTTAAGAACATATACCATATACAATACAGTGGAACCTGTTTATAACGTTATACACAGTTATAGCGTAAACCTTGAAATTTTATAAACGGGTTCCACTGTAATTACAATTATTTATTTCTATTAAATTTTTTAGTTTGATACCCAGACAACCAAAATGATAGGTGAATTAACTGCCACTAGGGTGCTTAAAATGTATCACTTGCCCTTAAAAAGTAAAAATGCATCAACTTAAATTGTGATAAATTTATCCACCAAATCTTGCAGTGGTAATACTTGAGATCAATCTTCGGCAAACATCGAAACGATGTTTAACTTCTTTCGAATCTAATTTCTTAGCAGTTGAAACCAATAGGACCTCTGGTTATCTTCTTCCAGCAAACAATTTGTTACTTCATACCAAAACCAATACCAAGCAATCTCCATCACCTTTAAAGTCTCAAACCCAGTTTCATTTCATTTCGAGTAAACGACGCAAAATAATAATAATAAAAAAGAAAAAAATGTCAAGTGGGGAAAACATCTAAAGGAGAAAACAAAATGTAATCCCAAGCTCTCTTCTACAGACCAGTGGCACAGACGCCATTTTTAGCCTCAAACTGCTCCATTCATGTCACTAAGCTAATGATTTGTTCTAACCATAAAATTAAAATGGAAAAAAGAGGCAACAAAGTAGTTTGCTTAATACTGTTGAGAAAACTAATTAAGTTCAATTTAACCTTTTCCTTGGCTAATCTTTCCCTTCAAATAAACTCTTGGAAATGATGTTTTCAGACCTTTTAAGCAAATTACCACAGTCAACAATTTGTTAGCTCTTTCTAGTGGCGACCATTTTGTGTCACATAAATTAAATAGATATAAAAAAATGTTGTAAACAAACACGAAATTTGTTGACATGACATTAACACTGTGTAACAGCATTTTTAAACAACATAGTGTCACCTGGTGGTAAAATTAAACAATCATCAATCATTTAAGCCTAATTCGTAGTATTGTAGCACATTAATCCATCCCCAAATGTGTAATTAATGAGGGAAAATCAAGATTGGGACTTGATAATGTTTTCTCATTATGAGATGTAATTGTTTATTGATCCATAGCTTGGAATTTTCCATCACCTGAACCTAAGCAATGCAAGAAAAAAAACAATATAAAGCATTCTAATGGATCTGAAATCAAAACTAGATTTTATTTACAGTCAACTTCATCTTTTAAAAATGTATTAAAAGCAAATTTAATTTAAAGTTGAGTTTCAATAAACATTGATTGTGGGGGAAAATAGAGACACAGCGCCCTGGTGACTCAAATTTGAACTAAAACAATATCGTATACAATGGTCAATGGCATGATTATAAAATACGGTACAGACTAAATTTTTTCACTCTTTACCTTAAAAACACGCCATCTATCGGCCATATGTCGAACAACTCTAAAGCGTTGCAAATTTCGATTATTACATTTTTTACTCTTTAGTTACAGAAACTCTGAAATTCGAAATTTTCATCTTTAAGATTTTTCACACCACCTATCGACCAAATGCGGAACTAATAAGTGTAAAGCGCTGCAAAGTCGATAATTTTTTTTCTCTCGCATGGCGGTGTTGGAAGAACGACGAATCGTTTATCTTTACTTCAACCTGTGGCAGTACGAAATAAATTGGAAAATTTCCAGAAACGCTGCCAACCCAAGTTCCGACACTTGCAACGACCGGAAATAGAATCTAATACTCCGAACGACCCACAGGTGGACATAAACTTTTTCGTTGAATTTTAAAATTTTAATTTTTTCTTTTCATATTAAATTTTTCCTATTTAATAGTGATACGTGAGAATAGAGAATAAGCGTTATATGGTTACCATGGAAACCGCGTTAGTTCATCCGAACTCCGATAATGAAGTGCGATTAGCATACGACGCATTTTCTCACTATGTTTACTTCATGGGCAAAAATAAAAAAAAGTAACGAAAATTTCTTATCTTTCGTACGAAACCAATCTCAAAGACAATTACCCCTCGATACATGTATTTTTAAAAACTCCCACCAGGTTCTTTTTTATAACAAATTTTTTTAATGTTGTTATTGTTTTGCGATTAAAATTAGATATAAAATTAATAAAACTAATTTTTAAAAATAAAAAATATAGAGAAATTATTCTAGAAAAACAGTTTAAAAAAATCCCATTAAAAGTTGAAATTATTAAAAAATAGTAAAAAGTTTAAAAATTAATTAAAATTTTAAAAACAACAACAAAAAACTCGTTGAAACACTTAAAAAAAATATTAAAACGTTATAAAAGCTTAAAACCAATATAAAAACCAATTTAAAACCACCAAAAAAATAAACTAAAAAAATACAATAAATAAATAAAAAATCTAGAATAACCCTTAAAAAATCACCTTTAAAACCCACAAAATCTCTAAAACACTTCAAAACCACTTTAAAAAGCTTCAAAACAATTTCAAAATACCTAAAAACACTTAAGACACTTTGAAAAAAAATCTCAAAAATTCAACCTAAAATCATAAATAAAAAAAAATACGAATTTCATCCTTCAATCAGAAGATGACGTAATTGCTTGACAAACAACAGGCGATAAAGTAAATAGAAAAATCTCACCTGGCCGAGAGAAAGTGGGCTTGATGCCATGAGCAGCTGTAAGGGATCGGGCAAAGGGGGTTGGGGGATGAGTGAAACACAGCACTGCGTCTGTGGAGATGCGAGATGAAACGCGCGCTGAGACTGGGATCAGTAACGACCAATCACAACAAAGGACGCGGGAAAGGTCCAACGCCTTTCGAAATGGGGGTTAGGAGTTTAGCAAGAAAAAATCCCCGGAATGGAAGGGTAATTGCGAGTTGTGGGAGGGAATACAACACGTTGTTGTGTTGAAATTTTATTGAGTTTAAAGGTGAATGTGGATTTGGTTGTTTTAAGTGAGGAGATGGATTTTTATTTATTTTTTTTTACATAAAATAATTATTTGTAAGGTTTTTTTTTTGGTGGTGTTGCAAGTATTTGTAATAAATAATGGTTAGTTTAAAGGTTTTTTTCTAAATGTTGACACTTGGTGATGTTTGTTTAAGCTGATTTATGAAATTTCTAATTTTAAAATGCAGAAATCCAAGATGGATGCCAAAACTTTTAAGAAAAACTTTCAGTAATTTAATGATTTTTGACAAAATATAAAATCCCCTAAAGACAATTTTTACAAATTAATTATTAATTTTTATAATTTAAAATTAAGACAGCATGTAAGTTTTCATAAATTGAAATATTTCGTTAAACCCAGTATGGCTGCCAAAACACAATAATAATATTTAAAAAAATTTCAAATTTCAATTTTTTTTTCAAAACCAAAAAATTCTAGCAGCAACTTGTAAAATTAATTATTAATCACAATTCACAAATACTAACACACTGCAAAAACCAAAAGGCATTTTGGCACTTTGACACTTTGAGCACTTTGAAACATAAAACCCAAATGACCTTTAAGTTGACACAGCTCCCATGAGCAACAAGCACAGATCACCACAGGGTAGCCATCCAAAAACCACTGAAGCACAACTTTACCTTAAACTCACACAAAACCAAGCAAAACCATCAACATCAAAATCCAACACCTGCATCAATACAAACTCAATTTGTTTTTTTAATTCTTAATAAATATTTACATCTGATTCTATACAACTGCAAATCCACACTTGCAAAATTAAATATACAAATTATCGTACAATAATAGCAGGTCTTCGAACAAGTGCGAAAACCATAGAATTACACTGTAGTTTGACCTTTCTTAAAGGTCAAGTGAACTGAACTAGTTTATTATTAAATATGAGTCTACCAATTATAAACAATAATTAATCGTCGCCAAATGATTTTCAAATGCAGCAATTTATGACGTCACAAAGTTTGCTGCCCCTGTAGCAGGAATTGCCCGCATAGCTTTTGTTGTTTTTTAGACTGATCCGGGATTTAGACCCGGAATTCTATCGAGAGTTTCCATGCGTCACAAACTCAGAATTCCCAGAATCCATTTTTCTTTTGACATTTGGTTCACTATTTGCAATCATTTTTTTTTTTTTTTACAAAATTTAATGTGTCAAAAAACTATTTGGCGATGATTAATTACTGCTTGTGATGTGTAGATTGGCATTTAATAATAAACCAGTTCAGTTCACTTGACCTTTAATTAAAATCAAATCTTAAGCTCTCTTTTGTTACTGGTGGTAAATTTGGAAATTATTTCACAATTTCTACTAATTTTCAGTCTAACTACAAAATGGCTGCCGCAAACTCTATACATTGATTCCAAAATAGCGGAGCCAACCCAGAGCGATTAGTTATAAATCTTATAATTTCGACCAATCACAGACGTTCTTGTTGATATATTTTTCCAAAATGGCGCTCAGACCAATTAACTTTCCCACCCTAAGTTTTCTTTCGTACGTATTGTGGTAAAAACTCGTAAGTTTTCGCACCAGTTCGAAAACCCGCCGATATAATTATCATATCTTTAATTAACTAGTTAATTTACTAGGGTCAAGTACAAGTTCCATTCTGTCCACAGGTTGTGGACAAAACCTAATCCTCGTTTTTTTGTTCGATACCGGCGAGTTCAGTTCGACCTCTTCGAATTCGCTCAGATCGATATCTAGGCTCCCACTTTCTGTTTTTCTGATTTCGTTTTCAAAGCTCACTTTGATCACCTCCGCTGCGCCCTCTAGAGCCAGACTAGTGTAACTGGCCGCCACGGGTGGCGCCGGAGAGACCCTCGGCGGCTCTTCGGGGATCTTAGGGTTCTTGGGGTTTTTGGGGTTCCTGGGGTCGTCGGCCGAGGCCACGGTGGTCGGTTGAGTCTGTACCGGCTGTAGGAGGGGTTTGTCGCTTTGGTTGGAATTGGAAGGCGGTGGACACAGGCGTGGACAGAGTCTCGAGCACTTGTGTTGGTAGGTGCAGGTTAAGACGCGAAGAAAGGCGAAGAAGGCGCCCATGGCGATGAGGGACGGGCCGATGATCGTGAGTTCGGCGCTCTTGAAGCCGTCTTCACCTGCGCCTAGAACGGTCAAGATGAGGCCTATGACGACGAAGAGGAATCCGATGTACAACAAGACGCCCGCACCACCATCACGGGGCTTAAAGAGTCCAAAGTGGCCATTAGGAATTAAGTGGATAAATTATTAAACAATGTGCGTTATATTGTAAAAAGGTGTAAATTTGTGGTAAATAAAAATTATAAAAATTACTAAAATTTTGTGTAGTACCGGTATGTGTAAAAGTATATAATTTTACACTTTACTTTTTTCACTGTGCGAGTTCTTTTATTATTTACGTACCGGTACGTGTAAAATCTAGTGCAAATAAGTGGCCTTGTGTAAATTTCTCATCTTTCTAGATTTAAGTAAAAAAAAAAAAAAATGGCCGCCGAAAGTATATGTAAATCTCGTTTTAATCCAATGTAAACGATATTTACACAAGTGCAAATAACAAACAAATTAGGTTGGTTTGCTTATTTTTTTTACACTTTGTACAGATCAAGTTAAAACTATACCTTAGTTGAAATTGTCATTTACAAAATTTTGATTGCCCTTTTCGAGAAAAATGATCATTTTACATACGACGATTGTTTTACAAATGATTATACACTAGGTTAATTCGTTTATTATTTACAATAGTGTAAAAAAAAGTGCAAAAAAATTGTTTTCTTGATTTATGAAAAAATGGCGTTTCAAATTATATAAATGTCGATTTACACCAGCTTTAACTTGATTTACATATAATTGTAAAATATTAAACAAACCTACCTAATAAAAAATAAATAATAAACAATCACCTCATGTACTTTGTTTTTGAATTAAAACATTACCAATTTCTCCAAATTTTTTGTTTACTATTTAAAACAATTAATTTGTAACAATGTTATAGGTACCGGTAAAAATAATTTTAAAGTTTTACAATTTGGTAAAATTCTTTAAAATTTTTTACCGAAGAAAACGTAAAGCTAAACAGTCTCATGCATTTGATCTTTTGTAAATATACAGGGAATTAAAATACAAATTGTTACCAATAATCAATTCTTCAAAAAAATTAAATTGGATTATTTTACACCTTTTTACACTTCATATGTTTACAGTGCACATATAATCTTTAATTACTTATTCCTATATTAATAAATCATTAAAAATCATTTTTTGACTTTATGAATTTATAATAAAAACCCAACTGACAAATTACTAAAAATGAACTTCCATATTCTGCAAACTACAGTACATCTTTATTAAATAAAATCCAAAAATTTCTAATTTAATTACTTAATTTAAACATCAAGTCAATAATTTCATTTCTCTGCCAAAACTAGCAGAATAATCACCTTAATTCTGCAAACCTTAGCTTCACTGCATAGCAGTGCAATGCAGCAAAGCTGCCATCATTAACTCCCACACCGATCAAACATGGCCCAATTTCACTGCAACATCCGGCAACATTATGACATTATTTATTCATGTCAATTGCAGCCATTTTGTTTTTTAACATGTAACATGTCGTGCACTGACATTTGCAAACTCGGAAGTTCACGTTAGTAATTTGCTTTCCTGTGAAGCTTCTAGTGTCTAAATGGTGGTTAGACACTAAGAGCGATTTGCGTCGCAGACGATTTACAAAACAAAATTTTCATACAATTTTAAGGCAGTCGAGGAGTCAGAGAAACTCGAAAATCTTGTCGACGGGTCAAAAAAATATCCATAAATCTATGCAAATCTCAAATCTTTAGTCAAAAATCCTCCAAAAATCCCTAAAAATTCATTATAAATCCTAAAAAATCTGTAAAATCTCTATAAATCTTTACAAATCTTTAAAATCTCTAAAATCTTTGAAAGTCTTTAAAAAAATCTTTAAAATCTCGTTGACGGCATTTGAGTTTGTCCGACATCTCAGACAGTACAGACTTGTGAACGCGAAATCGGAGCAGATGCGAATTGTGACATCATACTGGCATCACATTGTTGTCCACTGTAATTGGGACAAGTACTTTAAAAATCGCGTCGGCAAAGTAGTTTCTGCTCAAAGCGAATCGGAAGTGAATTTACAAATTTGATCGCGTGACTCCTCTGCGACGCAATTCGCACCAAATATGTAGTAGGTATTCACCAATTACCATAATAACAAAAATGTAAAAGAAAGAAAAAAAAAATGGAAGCAAGTGCAGCACAACTTTATTGCAATAATTTAACAGCTTACAATAATAGACTGAGATGGAAAAATAAAAATCAACAAAAAGAAATTATGAAAAAAAAAATGAAAACAACAAATCAAGTTGAGTGTGGTGCATGTGATTTTTTATTTCAGAGAAAACTTATTACAATCTACTAAACCAGAAAAAGACAAAAAAAAGTAAATAAAATATATACCAGGTGAGAAATGTGCAGTGCATAAGCAAAGTGCGTGTTCCAGTGCGAAACAAATCTTAAAGCGGTGTTTTTATACCAGTGTTTCATTGCAACTGCAGTTCTTGGGTGTAATCAATATTCCCACTCGACAAGATTCATTAATCCACTTTATGTGGATTAAAAATACCCATAGAAATCAGCATGATTCATCGAAAATTGCCTTTGCTAATTTCACGGACAGTAGGTGGCGCTGTAATTTGTGACAGTCAAAAAATTATACTTTCGCACCCATTTTTTTTCTAAGAAAATATTATTAAATGACGTCATAAGTTTTTGAAAATTTTGTCAATTTTTATTTAAAAAAAAACATCTTTTTAATGTCCTAAATTAACGAGAGGTGGCGATAGGACCAACTGGTGTATTGGGTAGCTACACTACATTACTAATGGTGCTGATTTTACTTTACTTTAGAATAAGTCAAAAATTTTACAAATCTTTACTATAAACTAATAATTTTTCCGTTTTGGTAAATAACGAAAAATATTAGTAAAGGTAAAAAAAATCAAAATCAATTTTTTTGAAAAAATGACAAAATTTCCATAATAAAACAATATCTCTGTTTTTGTCGAGACAGCTAAACTGATTATCACACCAGTTCTTTGACCTTTTCCCAAAAAATAACCCAAGTTCGCAAGAATGTCAACTCCATGAACATACTCCAGGTACACCACAAAACATTTCCAAGTGCTTTGTTGCAAAAACAGGAAATTTGTTAAATATCTACACCCTTTTACTAGAGACTTTGCAAAAACATAAGCAACAATCGATTTAGTATTTTATTTATAACTTGCAAAATTTATTATTGAATTTGTGTTTTAACACGCAATTTCTAATTAATACGTTATAAATCAATTCTTACGATCTCTCTATTAGATACTTGGCCGAAAATTGACATGTAACGTATACTATAACGTATAAATTATAAATTGCACGTTAAACGTAAATTCAACAATAAATTTTGTAAGTTACGTATAAATATAAAGTCAGGTTGTCAGAATTCCCCCCTTTGACAACCGAGGCAATGACTCAATACAGTATCACATTTTATCATACTTTTTCCATAACAATTGTTCTGTATTCTTTTTTTGCTAACATGCTCATTTATACAATACCTAAAATTACACTGCATCATATAAAATTTACAGTTCAAAATTTACAACAACAACAAAAAACTTCACGGCTCTTATGTTTCCTCAAAGTCTCTATATTATACCAGCAAGTTTTTGGGCAGACACAAATTGTTACAATTTCGACCGTTATGCCTCAATTTAAAGTCAATTTATGCCTCAAACGTCACCTTTTTGATACATGAAAAAATCTAATTTGTCGATTAGATCGAGAAAAATTACAAGTTTTACCCAAGCCAACTATTTACACTGGACTTTACACATGTTCAAAAAATGAACGAAACGAACCCGTCTACTTAACTGTAAATCCAAACGTCTAAAATTGGCTTAAAGTCAAATGTGAGATTAAATGTTAGATTTATCAAGTCAACGCTGTCTAAAATATAGTATTTTTTGACGGCTTAATGTAGAATTAAATTAAATTTATAATATGTGCAACTTGTTTGTCCAGTGCATTTACCTTCAGGCTGTTCAAATGACTAGAAAATGACTTAAAATCTTAAATTTAGCTATTTATATTTACACTAGATGAGTTTGTTTACTATTTGCACATAAAATCTAGTGCAAATAAGTAGTCTTGTGTAAATTTCTCATTTTTCTCGATCTATCTCGAAATAAATGGCCGCCAAAATTGTGTAAATCAGTTTTAGACCAGTTTAAATAGGTAATATTTACACTAGTGCAAATAACAAACAAACCCATCTAGTGTATATTTCTTACAAATACGACTAAGTTAATGCATTTTATAAGATCATAAGGGCATAAGTGGTATAAATTGCAACGGTTTGTGTCTGTTCGAAAACTCGAAATTGCCCTCATTTAACTATCTTTTA
Source organism: Geophilus truncorum (assembly GCA_034695745.1). Classification (NCBI taxonomy): domain Eukaryota; kingdom Metazoa; phylum Arthropoda; class Chilopoda; order Geophilomorpha; family Geophilidae; genus Geophilus; species Geophilus truncorum. The sequence continues at coordinate 13,222 of JAQFZP010001941.1, forward strand.
GAACCGGTTGCACCAACAAAAATTAAAGTTAACTGGAGCTTAACCAATGTTAAAAGTATTGTTAAACTCAGCTTAAATTTTAACATTTGTTGGTGCAACTAGGAATTAGAAATATAATGCTACCAATTCCCAAACATCTGAAGCGGGGTTAATGACCCTCAAATACACACTTGGGCGTGTTTGTGGTGGAATTTATGGACATGTTGATCCGCTTTAAATATCAAGTTGTTGTGATTGTTTATTATATTAATTGATATTGTAACTATCATTGACATTTCAATGACAGTCCAAAGTTTTAAGTGCACACAACTTCATTAGGCTACCTCTGCTTAAAGGTAGATTGAATATTTTGATGGTGAAAATTGAAATGACTTACTCCCACTTGTCCAAATAAAGATACATATCAGTAGAACCCGGATTTTTATGCATTATATGCATGAAAAAATCACCAAAATAAAAACATTAAAATTATAAAAAAAAAATTTCTATTTTTTATAATCTCTAATCAACAAAATTATTGCAATAAAAATTAAAGACTGTTTTAAGTGTTCCACAGTCAGAGAATGTCGTTTATCAGTTGAAATATATTTAAATCGAGAAAAATATTCCTCAACATCACAACTCGTAATTGGAGCACATTTAAAATTAGCATTTTTGATATTAGAATAAACTTCTGCTAATGATTCGTCAGTTTTATCGCCATAGAAAGCATCTGCAATTAATTTCAGCGTAAAAAACCTGTCGTTTTTTTTTTTCATAAAAAACTTGTTAGCCATTAGCTTTCTTCTGGAACTGTGACCATTTGCTTTTCCTATTCCTTAATTAAATTTACAGAATCGATAATTGTGACATTTTTCGGCAAAAATTACGATTTATGCATTTCTGTTCAAAATACCTTTTAAGTTTTAGGTTATATAATATTTTTTGTGCATTTATGCATTTATCCGGGCTCTACATATAAATCAGTACCATACAGATACAGTGGAACCCATTTATAAAGACCCAACAATTTGTAACGTTACAACGGGTTTACGTTATAACCGAGTAAATTAATACACAATTTGTATGTCTGGGAACCAAACTTTCTTGACGTTATAACGGGGTTTATGTTATAACGGGGTTCCACTTTAATTCATTTTGCACTTAAGTTACTTTATTGTTTAGAGTGTAAGTTTTTTCTCTTTTTAGATTATAATTAATCCCTACCTTTTCCCTTGTTGGTTTCTTTTTGTTGACATTTCTGCCAAACTTGTTTCCGATTGCGTCTGTGACTTTGTTCTTCTTCAGCCATCTCTTGTGCGCTTGCGTCGCTTTGCTTTGTTCTTCTTGCAACTTCATTCTCGTCTCTTCGCTCATGTCATCGCTGTCGACATTTTTACTGTCTTTCTTCTGCTGTATTTTTTGGTAGTAATACGATCCATATATCCCATAAAAAACTCCCTGGTCGTCGGCCCACGCCGGACGTCGACTGAGCACGTGATATTGACGTTCCTGTAAGAATAAATTGTAAAGAAATTTTAGTTTTCCTTGGACCTTGGTTTATGTCTCCCTTAATTCGCTGTAATTTGCGGACATTTCATGGAGGGGTCAATAGACGATAGACCGTCTGCAAACTTCCCAAACATCGAAAGCGAGGTTAGTGACCCTCGAATACACGCTTGGGCGTGTTTAGGATGGAATTTATGGACATGTTGATCTGCTTTTACAATGGGTTTACTACTATTTGTGATTGTTTATTTATTTATTTACGTGTAGAATGCAGCAGTTTATTTAAACCCACATTGAAATAACAGAATAATTTACACTATTTTTTTCTAGTGATGCATTGTATAAAAGTGTGAATTCTCTGGGAAAAGTACCAAAATGTATAAATTTACACCACAAAGTTCTCTTAAAGTGTAAAGTTAAACCTTATGGGTGTAAAACAGTTGTTAAAAATGTTATAAAAAATGGATCGCATGAAATACTACCATACGAAAAATAAAGCGCGAATTGGCTGAAACGCAAAAGACAAACCGCCAACTGTTATTTTGCAAATTACAAAAAATTTTAATTGTGGTTTTTAATTTTGAATCCCACAAACTCCACAATCGCAAAGTCTACAAATCGCCAAATTTTAAAAGGCTAATTAATTTACGGTATTTTAATAAATTTTAACTCAGAAATTAGTTAAATATTGTCAGTTTCCATTTTGTCCTGTCAATAAATGTGACAATTCTTATTCTTAGTACAGAACTTGCAACCGGTTTAGGTGTATATATTATTCGTAAATTTACTTTCCCCAAAAGTTACACAAATTACGGTATAACTTTATAGCCTACATGATCGCTTCCTAAGCCAAAAGACAATTGTTCAGCTAAATCCAACTAAATCTAAGGTTTGTTAACGTCCAACAGACACTAAGCTGAAAGCAACGTCGATAAATCATCCCAATAACCAACTTCTAATAGAACATTGTCAAACTGTAATTTTCAAGACTATTAAGTATAGTTCTACTTTTAACTAAATTAGAAGTTTGCATGTTTCATGGTTCTTTGCTGTCGGTAAATAACATTTTCCCCTTAAAAATCAATTTGTTTTGTTAGTTGTTGACTTTGTAAAAGACGACGTCCAAATCGAAAATTCCATTAAAAACAAACCATTGATCACAACTATAAAACTTCTACGGTACATAAACATAATCACCCAATATAAATTTAAGGCTTTTGTTCTTAATAAAATAATCCATAAAAAAAAATAATTTAAAATTCAACAAATTTACATCTCTGGAACCAAACTACAACAAACTTAGAATACACTGTAAAAAAAACCTGTATTTTTAACAGTACCTGTTACTGTAAATAAAATAAAAAAGCAGCTGTAATAAATTT